>CM032162.1:4961079-5131003 GCA_018901935.1 Pugionium cornutum
CCCATTCATCTACTTTTGATTTCACAATATAATCCCCATATGATTCGTTGAGCGCTTCTACAATTTTGTATATGTATTTGGTAGATACTTTGAGTGAGGAAGACACGATCACACGACACTCGATTGGATAGTTTTTAAAAGTAGTTCTCACACAATTTTCATTGACCGTAACTACAATTCTAGTAACCCGTATCGAAGAACTCGAGTATGTGTAGTCTAAAAATTGTTCTTGATCTCTGAAAAAAAGCAAAGAATCAATGATCGAAAACGATCGAAAACACTATAGCGAGGTAATAAAAATATAAGTAAACTATTTTTCAAAATTTGTGTGATAATATATGTTTAAACTCTATCGCATAGGTGAGTGAGCTGTAAATGTCAAATATAATTATTGGAAAAATAAATAATAATAATTGAATGTTGTTGGATTGGTGAAAAACGTTTTCTTGACTAACTATAATTAAATTGATTCCAATATCTGAATAATATCTTATGAAATATTAGTATAAAATGCCATTAATAACAATATTTTACTAAAGGAAGTAGTTTTTCCAGAAAAGCAAAGAAAAAAACACTTTTTTGTAAAAATCGCCTTAGTCTAAATAGAAAGTGTATTTTATTTTTTTAGGCAGGAAGACAGAAATTTTATTTTTATTTTTTTTATCCAGAAATTCCGAATTTGAAACAGTACCTTTCACTTCAGTCGCTTCCCCGCTCCTCTCCGCTCTCCCCACCAACACATATTTCAACTATTTCTCTCTCTCTCTCTCTACTGTCTTCCATTTTCGTTGAATCGTCTTTCTCCGGGAGCGTTCTCTATTTTCAGTGAGCTTCTGTGGAGGTATCATCACGAACACCATTTTTGTTTGTGTTCTCAACTTTCTGAGTTTTCCGTCTCTGTTTCCAGAATCGTAGCTTGTTGCTCTTCGTTTTGATCGACCGGACTTGATCATAGTTTGGGTTTTAGGCTGGTCGATGTGTCTGGCGAATGTTTTCACCTTCGATTAAGATCATTCCTCTTTGTTGTTTCCGCTTGTATTGGCGTCTGCGTCTTTGCTCTTTTGAGCCATGGGTAACCATTGGAAATTGAAGTTGTTGAGATCGTGCCTGCTTGTTTTACTGGATTTTATGTGTGTACATTATGGCTCATTGTTCGTTGAAGTAATCGGACCTCTTAAGCATTTGATATGTTATTGTGAAGAACAATGCCTAGTAACTTTGGTTTTGAATGATTAGCTTAAATTACATTCACCGATGAAGATTAAGGTGGATGATAAATGAAAACTAGTTGTAAATAAACTGGGTTGCTTTTGCTTAAGCTGACATCATTCAATAGTCAGAATTGAGTGAAAATAAGAATATGCGGCACAATTTGAGTGAAGAAATCGTTTCATTTTCGTTATATGCTTGTTTCGCCTGAAATTGATGCTGAATTTGAAGCCCTTTATTGACGGAGGCAAAGATAAAATATGGGAAAGACAATGATATGGCCTGTTTGCTCTGCAGGCTTGGCTAAACCACTGGGTGTTTCAGACTAAATTATGTACTGTTCTTCTTCAATGCATCCAAATACAAACAAAGAAAACATCTCTACTATAGATGTTCAACAAACTTTTGTGCGAATAACAAGATCACGAGCTAAAAAAGCCACGGGAGGACCATCCATACCTCCAACAAAACCCTCTTTTAAACAGGTAATAAAACATGTTCGTTTAGAATATTATATAACGAATTGCAGCAGATGAGGCCAAACTCTCTAGTCTTCCTGCCTCTATTTTATCAGCAAAAGAGGCGTGCGGTACTTAAGGATGTGAGTAATACTTCTGCAGAAAATATTTATTTAGACCTCCTGGAGGGAGGAAACATCAAGGTAAAGCTTTCAGATGCTTTCATTCTTTAATTGGTATATACCTTACGTTGGTAGTAACTTTCAAAATTTCCCTTTGGGTTCCTTTCTTTTGAGAGCACATTGCAGGCTAGCAGAAAATGTGTAAAGGAGTCTAAGAAAGCAGCAAAGGAAGGTGCTAATATTGCCATGGATATTCTGGTAGATATGCATACGGAAAAGTCAAAACTAGCAGAAGATTTGTCCAAGATCAGGATGGCTGAATCCCGAGATGCCTCTCGTTCAAACTCTAAAGATGAAGAAATTACTGATCAACGTGAGAACTGCAGTGTTAATCCCTCGCCAACTCTTACACAAGCATAGGACTCCAAAATGCTGAAATTTTAGTAGCAGTTCCGATTAAAGTGTGCTGATATATTATTCATCTTTTCCTGGATTGCGTAGGAGAAGACAGATCTGGTGTCATGGATTTTCTTCAAGTTGTAGATATTGATTCCAACATCGAAGATCCCCAGTGTTGCAGCTTTTATGCTGCTGATATATACGAGAACATACATGTTGCAGAGGTTTTAAAATTTGATGCAAATATTTGGTTTATATCTTTCCACACTAGGCTTCTTGTAAACAATCTCAATATAACTGCATTCTTCATTAACGACTGAACTTATGTCCCCTCTTTTCTTGCAGCTTCAACAACGACCCTTGGCTAATTATATGGAGATTGTGCAGCGAGATATCGACCCAGACATGAGAAGGATTCTGATTGACTGGCTTGTAGAGGTTAGTTTCGTTCAAACTTCGCACATATCCATAAATAATAGCATCACTGATCATGATAGGACAACTGAACATTCCTATACATAGCTTCACTGTGTGATATTTCTTCCAGGTTTCTGAAGACTACGAGCTTGTTCCAGATACGTTTTACCTTACTGTGAATCTTATTGATCGGTTTCTGTCCAACAGTTATATTGAAAGGCATAGACTCCAGCTCCTTGGTGTCACTTGCATGCTTATAGCTTCGTAAGTCCTCACTTTGGTTTTTTGTTCATTTTCAAGCTATAGTATTGCTATTCTATTGAAGAGCATTTCCATCTCAGGAGAGCGCGAAACGGAAATATAAGTAGAAAAACACTAAGACTTTCTTACCTTTTCTGTTGAGCTGTGAAGGAAATACGAAGAACTTTGTGCACCACGGGTGGAGGAGTTTTGCTTCATTACGGCCAGTACATACACAAGACCAGAAGTAATTAACATTCCCATTGCACATATCTTGGTATCTTCGATGTGTATAGATTCCTTATATAAATAAACAAACTAGAAATCGTGTTACAGGTGCTGAGCATGGAGATTCAAGTTCTAAATTCTGTGCACTTTAAATTATCGGTTCCTACCACCAAAACCTTTCTGAGGTAACAACGAAAGGACCGAACTATGAATCATGAAATCTTCCCAACTAAGTTTAAAAATAATACCACTCATTTTTCATGATGACCTCAACACTTTCTTCGTCAGGCGGTTCATTAGAGCAGCTGAAGCTTCTTGCAAGGTTATAAACAATGATCCGTTCGCCAGTAATCTCCTCACTACTATGGAAACTTGGAATCTGATTTTCTTCGTTCCTTCGTATTGTTATGCAGATGCCTCTCACTGAAATGGATTTTTTAGCAAACTATCTCGCTGAGCTTACACTCGTGGAATATACCTTCCTAAGGTTCCTGCCATCACTAATTGCTGCTTCAGCTGTTTTCCTAGCCAGATGGACACTCGACCAAACTGACCATCCTTGGGTCAGCTCATATTTCCTGAATCTTGGAAAAAAGGGTTTTTGTGTGTTCCCATTTCTTTTTGTTGATAAAAGAATGCTATTGGTTACAGAACCCTACTCTGCAGCACTACACCAGATATGAGGTAGCCGAGCTGAAACATGCAGTACTCGCAATGGAGGATTTGCAGCTCAACACCAGTGGCTCTACCCTCACTGCCACCCGTGAGAAATACAACCAAACAAAGGTATATTCCTCTACAAAACACTGTTAAATCAGGACTGCTTCAAAAAAAGTGAAAGAAACAAAATGGTAATAGAACCAGTTCTAATTCTACGTAACTTGAATAGTTTAAGAGTGTGGCAAAGCTGACATCTCCCAAACGAGTCACATCACTTTTCTCAAGATGAAACCGAGCATTGCGTTCTTCTGATTAAACCACTGGAAAGCATAACCAAGCCCGGTGATCAGAACCTTAGTTTCAGACAGTGGATTTAATGGTCTCTTTGAGCATTGATTTCCCAGTGTCTGTTTCTGTGCTAGTTTTGTCTGTCTGTTTTTCTGTAGCTATTGTGTGACACCTGGTGCTATTAGGCCATTACTTGTCACATTTAGGTATCCCTTACCTTTAATAAAAATGTTATGGAGTTTTGTAGTCCCATTTTTAGAACTATCCACCACCTTCGAAATTCTGTACCAAAGAACTCTTGTAAAACGAATATAGAGGCAAATGTAAGAATAATATATGATCTATTTGTTATGTTGTTTGTTCTGATTATCAAAATGCTATATTCATATGTGAAGTTTCGTTTAGATTTATCTGGGGTTTGGTTACTAAGTGATGACAATGGTAAAATAGAAGAGGAAGATGGTGCAAACAGGCTGAAATGAAAGTCAGAAAGCAGACAGATTCAGAAAGAGCTGACCCAGAATTGTGGAAATCAGGTTGCAGAGTAGCCTTCTGCATTGTTCTGATTCTGTCTCGACTTTTTTCAGAAGTCACAATGGTAATATAGAGCATAGAGCAGCTGACAAATTCACAAATTCATTGCTACTAAGCCTTCTATCGTCAGCGTAACAGAAATGAGTGCTTTCTTCCCATGTCCTTGTAACTATAACACCTGGCACTGTAAAATTAAGGCTATTCTAGGAATAAAGCTCTGCAGATACCTCAGTTTATGATCTTCCATGGCTTGAAGTTCTTCTTTACCGTAATGTAGGGGCCCAATGGATACAACCCGAGGTGAATACGCATCTTAGTTAGCCTTCTCAGGCACCTTATAATCACAACAGTTGGTTGAAAGAGAAGACAAAGCTTCCAACTTCTCTTAGGTGTAATCTACAAAGGGATCACCTAGATGTTCCGTAATAGCCTGATTTTGATCCATGCCTCATATGACTTAAACTGAAACAGAGCCTTGAGTTGTGTAAAAGATGAGAGACAGCTGGGTAAAGATAAAGAACTACGGACACAAATTGAAAATGTCAACGCCAAATCGTTACTGCCTCTCACAATTATTCTTTAATTTGTGGTAACCACACGTTGACCCAAAAAGGAACACCACTGGTTGTTGCTTTACTAATTTCATGTGGTGACTGTTATAGGCTTCTCACTTCTGCAACGAGAAGTTATAGAGGAGCATCTATATCAAGGATTTATCCCTCACGAATAACAGTTTAGAAGCTGTGACACGAACAAGTGGAGAAAATGAAGATCAAGGGATTATAAAACTGCAAGCGATATTATCATTTTCTATTGGAACCTCCAGTGATGGTACAATATTCATTGAAATTTTCATGTTTACGTGATTTGATACTGAAATATACTGACTACTGAAATTAAACAAGTCACGAAACGCAAGGTAAGTGAGAGCACATAACACAAAAATGCCATATCGGCAATAAAAACAAGACACAAGCCCTACAAGTCTTTAAAAACTCACTTCAGCTTAGATTTTGAAGAGCTCATGAGAGGTTTAGCAATGGGACGAGCAGGAGCAGGCCTCGTGGCTTTCTTCAAGTCATACTTTATCATAGAGAAAGCGCAGATCACTGCAATCACCATGGTTGGGTACACATAAACAGTTCTGGATGGGTCGGTATTCACTGGCTTCCCTAAGATCCCTTCTTTGACAAGACCCCAAACCAGTAGCAGTGACCCAAACATGCTCATCCTACCGGGCTTTAGCAGACCCACAAACGCCCCAGCTACAGAAAAGTAACTCCCTGCAAGAACCTGTCCAAAATAAATCACTTGTAAGTCTGTCATAAGTCAGGAGACATGAATTTTAGTAACCGATTGATATATAAAGCAAAAAAAAAAAAAAAGTTAGGGTTTATGAAACTTGAAGAAACGAAGGGGAGAATTGGTACGGATTAATAAGAGGGTGAGAATGAAGTTTGTTATGAGACAGAACCTCTAGGCGCTGAAGATCGGTAACAGCGGATGCTTCTTTCACATTGGTGAGATTGTAAATATCTAACACATTTTCCCACTTTGGAAAAGTCATGTTCGTGGCAAGACCATTGACAATGGCACCAGGGTATAAGAGAGCCTTAGTGACCGGAACAGGAAATATCTCACTAGAAATCAACTGAGATGATGTCACATGGATCGGTGACATACACATACCAGATCTACATGGAACCCTGTTCAAAATTTCTGATTCAAGTCAAATTAACAATAGAAAGAACCAAGCCAGGAATGATCAGTGGAATCAAGAGACTAATCTATTGATCAAGTTAAAACACGAAACAATTAGCGCTTCTTTTTCAAGGGAAATTTTGTTAACTTTCTCTTGATTCACAAGCCGATTAAGCAATGAAATGTAGCTTTACAGTTTCTGAATCTATCAAGAATTCCAGAAGTAGTTAATTACTATTCAAAATGCGGAAACTGGAAGGTGAATCGGAGATAAGTTTTCATCAATACAGCACGTAATACAAAATAATCAGCTTTGTCCAATCGTAGGTGCATCTAACGAGAGATTTAGATTTCGAATTACGCAGGTGAGAGATTGTTTTAGTACCAATTTACCTGAAGAGAGGGATCTGGAGTATAATCAAAAGGAAGTAAAACCGTGAAGCGATTGACGATAAGTTCTTAATCCATCCCTGAGATTGCGCTGGGTTCGCCATTATCAAGCCGGAAAGAATCGAATCTAGAGAGAGAAGACAGATCAGTGTGTTCTGTAGGGAAAGAGAGAGAGAGAGAGAGACAAAATGGACCAGTTGATAACCACGAAGAAGACAATACTTTATAAACGACACGCTTTGCTATGTTGTAAACACAAAGCAGCAAGAGTTTTTGGATCTTTGAGGGCGAAACGACGTCATTTGAAGGATGCTTGCAATTCAATATAAAACCCGCTTTCCTCCTCTGCTGAAAACAGCAAACCGTTTCATGATAAATAAAAGCTATGGTGGTTGCTTTATCTTCCTCCGGCGTCGCCTTTCATCGTCAGTCTCCGGCGTTGCTTTCGTCATCACGTGTATCCGCCAATAGGTTTCTGTTTTGGAAAAATAACGCCAATTCGTGTGGTCTATCTCTTCCAATTCATCGTCCTTCTCGCTCTGTACTTGTTTTTACTCGTGGGAAGAATCGGAAGGGATTCGCGACTTCGCGTTCTTCGTCCCCGAATAGGAAGAATAAGGTAAGAATATGATACAAAATGTAATCATTTGTTTGTACCTCGTGAATAATGAGAATTTTCGCAGTTACTGTTACCTGCTGCTTTCCCGGAATTATACTGTGAGCAAAAATCGTCAATAGATGAATGGGTGAATTCGAGAATCAGAATTGCCGCTTTTTAATTTGTATCAGCCTTCGATTTCATTGTTTTTTGGCAGAAAAGTTTCGAGGGAGGTGACAATGGAGGAGGTGGGGAAGAGGATGATGACCCATTTGAGGCACTGTTTAATCTACTGGAAGAAGATTTAAAGAATGATGAATCGTCAATAGATGATGAGGAGATAAGCGAGGAAGACCTAGATGCACTAGCAGCAGAGTTAGCTGAAGCATTAGGTGGTGGTGACGATGTTGATGGCATTGAATTGTTTGGTTCAGCTACTGGTGATGTTGTTGATGATGACAGCGAGGATGATGAAAGCGAAGAAGATGAAAGACCGACTAAGCTTAAGAATTGGCAGCTTAGAAGATTGGCTTATGCACTGAAAGCTGGGCGCCGTAAAACTAGTGTAAGTATCATTGCTTGAAAGTTCAGCGTTGAGGATAAGATGTTGAACACAATGTTTAAATCAAACTTAAGCATAGTTCTTGGGGTTATTGTCCTTTATAGAAATTTACGTGGAATCCTCTTGTTCAAATGTTTCATTGTTAAAGGATGGTTACGTTGTGATCTGCAGATAAAAAACCTGGCAGCTGAGCTTTGTCTTGAGAGGGCTTATGTTCTTGAATTGCTTCGTGACCCACCTCCGAAGCTTCTAATGCTAAGCGCTACACTACCAGATGAAAAACCGCCAGTTGCAGCACCTGAAAACTCCTCACCTGATCCAGTTCCTCTGGAATCATCATCGGCTGAAGTTGTTGTGGTCAAACCCGAGGAAAAAGTAAAAGAAGAAGCAGTTCATATGATGCAACAGAGATGGTCTGCTCAGAAAAGAGTGAAGAAAGCTCACATTGAAACACTAGAAAAAGTATACAGAAGATCAAAACGACCCACTGTAAGGACTTCACCTTAGATTTGAATCAATTCTATGTGAAGCTGAATGTTGTCACTGACATAGATGTTATTAATGTTTGATGCTGTTTTTAGAATGCTGTTGTTAGCAGCATTGTTCAAGTGACCAATCTTCCAAGGAAACGAGTTTTGAAGTGGTTTGAAGATAGAAGAGCGGAGGACGGAGTTCCCGAGAAGCGAGCTCCATATCATGCTCCGGTTTGATTTAGTGGTTACATTGAGAGATGCTTTCTGATCAACATAGCCATTAAGGATATTTGTGGGTTATAAGAGATGTGTTCATATTAGTAGATTCCGTCGAGTGGTTTGGCTATTATGGTAGCCAAGAAATGTTGATGTCCTGTCTAATTTTTTCAAGTCTTCCCCTGGAATGTGTAATATCTATCATTGAACACAAAATGTAAAACACACATTTAGGCGTTGGTATTTCAGTTTTCAGTTATGTCTGGGTAATATTATATGGAAAATTAATTTGGTTCGGTTCGAAAAGAAATTGAGTCGATTTGCTGCGGGTTCGATTTGTTTCCTTGTTGATCTAATCAAAAATTATATAAATACAACAATAATTATTATTTAGCATTCATGAATAACATTGTTTTAGATATTTATACAGAATGTTAATTTAATTTATACCTTGCACTTGGTTTGATTGGACTACCTATTTGTAGTTGTGGTTATTATTTATCGAACTGTATACAAATATTCATTACAACTTTGGTTAATTTTTTTCTTTTTTCTTTACAACATTGGTTGATAAAAATTCGGACCATGTGTCATAATGTCAAGTCCTAGTTAATGCATGGCATATTTGTGAAATGTTTAGAAGAAGCACAAACAAAAGTAGAAGAAATTAGTTTCATATTTAAACAGTGTTGAAAAGAGTTTCCACCTAAACGGGCCATGTGGCAGACTGAAAGAACTATGGCCTAACTCTCTGTCAAGTTTTAAAGGACAGACATGGGGTCCACTTCCCTTATAATCTTTTCCATTATACACCGTAAGATGCTAAGTAGATCTCACGGTTTATATCTCTCCACGTTCCCATCTAATTTGCCTTTGGATCCTTGTACTTCCTCAAGGTTAATTTTGTTCCACGATTCACTATCTAAATCCGTCCGATTCTCTTTCCATCTAACGGCTGTGCTCGCAATAATCTATTCCTTCCCAAAATGACTCGTAATTAGATTCTTCCAGGTTCTCCTGTAAATCCCAAGTCCCGCTCTTTTCCTCATCGTCTTCCTCACCAGCTCCTGTAAAATCCCACACTCTCTCTATCTTCAAAGGAGATTCAAAAGGTAAATAAAATGCAGGAACAAGCAACTAGCTCTTTACCTGCAAGCTATTAACCTGGAAGAAGAAGTCCAGCTCCTTCAGTCTTCACAGAACCTGCACAAGAAAACAGAGCAGCAAAATACCCATTTGTGAACCTTGCGAGATGGGAAAAAGTATGAGTTTACCTTTTTCTAGTTCAATTTCTGCAACCAATGAACCTCTAGCAAAAATTCATTGTGATTTGTGGGGTCCTTCGCCTGTTGCTTCTGTGCAAGGATTCAAACACTATGTAATTTTTGTGGACAACTTCTCTCGGTATTGTTGGTTCTATCCTTTGCGATTAAAATCTGATTTCTTCGATATCTTCCTGCAATTTCAAAGATTAGTTGAGAATCAGTTTAACAAGAAGATTAAACAATTCCAAAGTGATGGAGGAGGCGAGTTTATAAGCTCTAAATTTCAGCAACACTTGTCACAATGTGGTATAAAACACTTAGTGTCATGCCCATATACACCAGCTCAAAATGGCTTAGCCGAGAGAAAGCACAGACATCTCATAGAGCTAAGTCTATCAATGTTGTTTCACAGCCATGTTCCCTTGCATTATTGGGTAGAGGCTTTCTTCACAGCAAATTATCTCATCAACATACTTCCCTCTTCAGCCGTGGATTTCAAAACTCCTCATGAGATATTGCTGAAACAAAAACCAACATATGCTGCTCTTCGAGTGTTTGGAAGCACTTGTTACCCCTGTCTTCGTCCGTACACAGCTCATAAGTTTGAACCGAGATCTCTTCAATGTGTCTTTCTCGGATACAATGCTTGTTATAAAGGCTATCGCTGCCTTTATCCACCAACTGGACGGGTTTATATCAGTCGTGATGCAATTTTTGATGAAGCATGTTTTCCCTTTGTGGAAAAATATCAGTCTCTGGTTCCTACCTATACATCATCGATTCTCAAAGCCTGGCAAGCAACCTCATCAGCTGAGTTGGTCTCAAATTCAGATGCACAAGTTGTTCTACCCACACTTCCTGTAATTGCTTCAATCTCTGCGCAACCAACTGTCGAGCAAGAGGAATTATATGTCAGTTCAGAACCAAAAAATTCAGAAACAGAGCATCACTCATCACACCAAAATGTGATAGAAAATTCAGCAGACAACTCGCCTCTTATAGAACCGGTTTTGCCACTCAACAATGCTCATCCTATGATTACAAGAGGTAAACATGGAATAAGAAAACCAAATCCACGCTATGCCTTAATTGCAACCAAGTATATTCCGGCAGAACCCAAGACTATCACTTCTGCGCTGCAAGATAAGGGTTGGGTTGATGCAATGCGAGATGAGATTAATTCTATGCACATCACCAACACCTACAGTTTGGTTCCTCCCACTTCAGAAATGAACATTCTTGGAAGCAAATGGGTTTTCCGCACCAAGCTAAATGCGGATGGCTCTTTAAACAAATTAAAGGCTCGTTTAGTTGCCAAAGCCAGCTGCTTTGCATTGTGACAACTTATCTGCGGTGCATCTGTCTACAAATCCAGCCTTTCACAATCGCTCAAAACATTTTGAGACAGACTATCATTATATTCGCGAGAAGGTTGCACTTGGTACCATTGAAACTCGTCATATACCTGCAATTCTTCAGTTGGCCGATGTGTTCACTAAGCCTTTATCAAGAGTTGCCTTCATCAATCTACGCAACAAACTGGGTGTTGGGTTTCCTCCCACCACCAGTTCGAGGGGGGGTATTAACCTGGAAGAAGAAGTCCAGCTCCTTCAGTCTTCACAGAACCTGCACAAGAAAACAGAGCATCAACAAAACAATGATCAAAGCAAAACACAAAGTGCTTCTGTCACATTATCGAAGCCCAAGCTCTCCTCCTCACAGCCCAAGCTACAATCAAGCCCACCAGCACAAGTCTTCCTCTCCATGCCAGCAACGTACAGGAGACAAATATTGCAGACAAAGGACAATATTCAGAGCAAGGACAGTTGCAGAAACGGCACCCTGCAAAACAGTTTTCTGCAAAACAAATTTGGAGTATTACAATCGCAAAAGGAACATTAATTACTAGGACACATGTCGATTGCTCATTGTATAGAAAAAGTCTATAAATTAAGACTGTAGGAGAACGTTGTAAATCATCCGAAAAACATCAAAGAACAATTATTCAGTTATCTCCCTTTCTTCTTCCCTAAGCTTCTTATACTATCTCACACAAGCTCTCTACCATCAAGCAGCGAGAGATCATCAAGCTCTGCTCCGCATTTGGGGATCAAAGAAGGTAAATTCCTCAATTAAATTTTGTTTTTTTCTTCTTTGATCTCATTGATTTTTAGTCTCATGTTTGAACCACCATTGGTTTTCTCAGATGGGTCGCAAAATTTTAGTCTCTCCGACAAAATTTATCGAGATCGAGAAGATCTGCAACTTCAAATGTTTCTGAAAAGTTTCAAACTTTTTGCCTAAATTCTTTCTCGTTGTTCTGTCTCAGGGATAGAAAGCGACGAGGAGATACGGCGAGTGCCGGAGTTTGGAGGAGAAGCTACCGGGAAAGAAACTTCCGGTCGAGAATCAGGATCGGCGACTGGTCAAGACCGGACACAGTCAACTCTTGGAGAAAGTCAAAGAAAACGAGGGAGGAGTCCGGCGGAGAAAGAGACCAAGCGTCTAAAGAGGTGATTACTCGTCACCCAATTTTTTACCCTTCATTAATAACCAGAACGACACAGTTTTGGCTTCACCTGCTGTTGAAGATTCAACAGTAGGTGAAGCCAAAATTCATAACATTTGAAGGTAATGTTGGTTTAAAAAAAAACAAAGGTTGCATGATGGGGTTAATTTGTAATTTTGTGTAAAGATTGTTGAGGAATAGAGTTTCGGCACAGCAAGCAAGAGAGAGGAAAAAAGCTTACTTGAGTGAGTTGGAAAACAAAGTGAAAGACTTGGAGAACAAAAACTCTGAACTTGAAGAAAGACTCTCTACTTTGCAGAACGAGAATCAGATGCTTAGACATGTACGTTTTATCTATCTGACTGTTGAATCTAACCTGCAGTCATTTGACCATTTGTTTTAGGATATCATATTGGTGGAAAAATGATGAATTTCTTAGCCTAGGGTTCATTCACCAACTATATTAGTAAACTACATGAGTAAGAACCAATCAATAAACTTGAGAATAATTCGCAAATTTGTGTAGAATCTTTAATAGTTTTTGGAATGCTCAGCTACTGAGATCTAAGTCTAAACTTGTTAGCCTGGTGTTTTGCTGTTGAAGTGATTTAGAGAAGATGAGAATGCAAAGTTAGATTCTATGTGTTCGTGTGGTGATAAAGGTTCTTTACTTCTACATGGCAACTTTTTGAGTTGTTTATAATTTGGTGCAGATTCTGAAGAACACAACAGGAAACAAGAGAGGAGGTAGTGGTTCTAACGCTGATGCAAGCCTTTGATCTTCTTCTTCTTATGTTATATTTTTGTGGATAAAATTTAAGGGGAATTGTTTTCATAAATATCTTTATATTAAATGGGATTTGGGTGCTAAAATCGCAAAATCGAAGAACTGGTGGGGTCTCTTGTAGTCTTTTGATTTTCTTAATTAATAGCTAATTTTGCTGTTAAATCGATTTCGTATGTTTGCGAATATATATAATTCTCAAAAAATTCATCTCTATTTTTATTTGTATAAAATTTATATAAATTATGCGCAAATCATCAGACTTTTGATTTTTCACAATGACGACTGGTTCTGAAAAATAAAATGAGAATCATTTCCTCAAATAAGCAAATGGATATGTCCGTATCTTTGGCTCAAAAATACAAAGTTGTAAGACAAGGTATTAAGGAATAACTAGAAAAAAACAAAAACGTGAGAAGAAGCAAAGCTCCTCTCTCTACTCTTCACTCATTAACTTATATCTCCATCATCGTATCATCTGAAAGTAAGAAAGATTTAGATTATAAATGTTAGTCTACAAACTAATATGAAACAAAATATCATTACCTTTTTCCTCTCCGTCGTCGCTGCTTAACTCCGATTCATTATCATTCTCACCATAGAAATGATCTTCTACATCTTCTTCCTCATCCTCACTTTCAACAATCTCTTGATCATGAACTGTTGTTTGAGTTTGTTTCCCTGCAGCTTTATTGATCTGCCATGAAAGAGTTGTTTTTTTAAAACCATATGCTAATAACCGGGCCAGTAATTAGTTAAGAAGACGATTGATATGTAACCTGAGCTGTAACAAGTTGCAAGCGACCAGATAACTGTAGTAACTGTGGCAGAGCTGTTCCTCGGGACTTGGTAATCTGGAAGAACAATATTTACTTAAACCAAGCTATTATTACAGAACTAACCAAAATCCTTGGCTCAAGACATCTCTCTTACCTTATGTACTATATTAAGCAGCTGTTGGTTTTTTGGTTCTTGGGACATGATGTAATGACTATGATTCACCATTATGCTGTATATCCATGGAAGAAGATGCTTCCCACCACATCCCCTGTTGAAATAAATGCAACGGTGTTAAGACCAAGCACCAAACGATTTGAATTTAATATCATAGCCGAAGGAATAAACGTAAAAAATGCTATTTTAGTAGAGAACATTTTTTGGAAAACAAAAAAAGAGTCGAGAAGAACATTTGGGTTTTGAGCGTTAACTTATTTTCCATTAGTAAAAACTTCAATAGTAAGCATCGGTTAGACAACTATTGTGTATAGCAAACGGGCAAACAGAGAACCAACCTTGTTTGCCACATAAGAACCAGAGCTTCTAGAGTCCTGAAAGCAGTGGAGGGTGCCATTGACAATACAGCAGCCTTTAACTGTCAAACAAAAATAAATATGACTATTATCAAGAAAAATTTCAGGAATCTACAGAAATCCTTCAGAAGGATGTACAAATTCCAAAGAATCGAATCGAGCATGGAGAATGGCCATATACCTTCTTTGGTGGCAGATATGCCTCAAGATCAATTCCATCAATTACTGACGCATACGAAAGATTGCTTTGTTCATCTCCACCTTTAAGTATCCCTAATGATCGCAACTTATTCTCCATGCTAAATGTTTCTACATGATCTGAAATTTCAAATAAAAATAAATGAGAAATAGAGGCCAGAACAGTTCTTGCACTGAAGCATCTGCATATTATTCTGAGAGAGCCAAAACAATGAGGCGATCTCCATACATATATGCTAAGAGAACCAGAAATTACAGTGATTTTGGTACTGAGAGGAGGTCTGATAGTCGACTTCATTACCGTGATATAAACTCACCCGTTTGGCTTTGGTCAACCATGTCTGTATCCTTGTCAGATGAGTGTGGTAGTCCAGTCTTATTCTCGTGCAGATCAGCAACTCTTGCAATTGGCAGCAAAGCATCCTCCGCATGTGCACGGTCTAATGTTGTAACTATACAAATGTAAAATCAAAGTCAGCCATTGTTATTGAAAGGAAAGATAAGGAAATGAAAACAGCAATCCACACGGCAGTATCAGGGATAAAGATTAGCTCTATTAATGTAAAATATTAGCTACACATAATAAGGATAGGTACTGAGTCTACCTAAACTTGATTTGGTTATTGTTAAACAGCTGATACTAATCAAAATTGACATTAAATAGTCAACTGATGATCGAAACACAATGAAAAAATAACCAAAAACAGTCTAATCAATTTGTTAAAGGAAGCTACATGATTTAGTGAAAGGTAGAGCCCATAGAAGATACCTTTATGCTGCACGCCTTGCCCCTTTTTGGACTTGGAAACTGACTGAGTGATGGGGAGAAGGATCCCATTCTTAGAGGCATTCAACACCAAGTCAGTGCCAAACTGCAACACCAGTTTCTGGAATGATGGTTTCACCAGCAATCCAGATGCAATAAATGCATGCGCAGAACCAGGCTTCAATATGCCTTGTAATTTTGCAGCAAAGATTATAGGCAATGAGCCCTTGTGATATTTAAGCGAAGACTCTTCAGTTGCTAACGCAACTTTTGTAGGTTTTGTATTGCATAGCTCCTCAACATTTGATCCATACCAAAAATAACAGACACCTACTTCTGAAATGGCTAAAACATATAAGCCTTTTTCATCTGTTTCTCCCCAACTATCCACAAAGACAGGAGGGTGCTCCAGGGCAAGGACACAGCTAGCTGACTGCTTCTTATCACCATCAGTTTTCCACACTGCAATATATCTTTCAGCAACTGCAGATGAGAGGATGTATTTTCCATCCTCAGTAAAAGCCACACAACGCACACCTCCCTATAACATTAAAACCTGTCAACAACCTTCTAATGTGCGAAATGGACGCAGACTCCCTACTAAAAAACATGGTAGACAAAGATAATGCTGAAAAATAGTATAGACACTCACCGGATGTCCAGAAAATTTCTGAATCTTCTTGAGATCTGAGCACTTAAAAGTTTTCAACTGAGCAGATGCAGTGGCTAATATTTTTCCATCTACAATTGGGAGGGGGAAAATCAAAATCATTAGCATGTAGGTACATGTTCTAGTCTATGCATGTTAACAGAAATTTTCCCCGCATTAATTCAATGCAGTTTTTTAAGACCAGTCAAAATATTATTTGAAGAAACCAATGGACAGACTACGTCTCCAGAAACACACCTGGTGAAACAGATAAAGAAGAAACAGCTTTTGTTGAAGCTTTGAACTTTCTGATCACATTTCCACTGTGGGGATCAATTTCAGAAACCATCCCATCTGCACCACCGCTGTATATGCAGGAGGCCTTTGTTGAAGATGAAACAGCATTGACACCACTGCATACAAAAAGAAAAACGTTGATAACTTTCCAAACTCTGCTACTGATACGAAATGCAAGTGAGCTTCAAAGGGGGAAGTTTACAAAGAATTGTAAAAAGAGCTACAACCTAGCGGATATTCAAATAATAGAATGCCAAGTTTACAAATAGATAATTGCTTTACTGATATAACCCAACAAAGGAGAAGTCAATGAGAGTTAATTACCCGGGATGACAGTCACTTATTCTCCACTTGAGCTGACCAGAAGCCACATCAAGTGCTAAAACATCTCCTCCACCAGTTCCTAATACCAATAAGGAAGTTCCAAGTTTTCTCTTCTTCTGTAAATAACAAGAATAAAATTTATTTGTCAACAAAAACAGTGACTTATTAAGAGACTAAACATACACCGTCCTTAAGGCGATAAAATAGAAACCAAGTTTTCTCTACCTTTTTCTCAAAAGACAACCATTTCATGCACGTATAATCGACCGAGAGGTGACCTTTCCCAGCCTTAGTAAATATGTTTGTTTCTTCTGCAGATACAATATCAGCAAACTCTGTTTGGATTTGACCCTTGATAGTATCCCAAATCTAAAGAAGGTAGAAAGAATATACATCATTAAAAAAAAGATCTTCCCTTTGAATAGAAAATCCATACAAATTGAACAGTACTAAGGAATATGAGCCAAATAACCATAAAAGAAGAAATAACTGAAGATACCTTGATACGGCCATCTCCGGTGCTCAGGGCGAGATAATCAAGAGCAGGACTGAAAGAAGTCAATACATCTCTAATGTTCACCAAATTCATCTTTTCCTGAACTTGTTTCAAGCAAACAATCAAACAAATATATTAACATTACAACCTAAAAAAATATCCCGCTTTTAATACCAAAATCATATAATTTCAACATAGTGAGTAAGAACTTAATCGATTGTCTTCTAGTCGATGACAAGGAGTTAAGGAAAACGAAGTTCACAGATAAACTGATTTTGCAGAAAAAATGTGGCAAATTACCAACCCAAAATAATTTGATTCAACTTAGAGATTAACAAAAAAGAAACAAGCAACTAACCAGTTCACACAGACCAAGCGGTGAGACGGAGAAAGAAACGACTTTCAAAGCAATACAACTATCTTCAGTTTCTCCAGGAGTTAATCGATAGGCGGAAAAAGGAGAGAGAGCAGAAGAACGAAAAGAGAAGCACCGTAGGGTTTTCAAGAGGTTTTACTATCTCTCTCTTTTTTTTTCCTGTGGTTCGAAACGGATTAGTCAAATTAATTTGCATAAGCTAGTTGAAGAAGACGGTTCGATGCGTTGGGGAATGAACAATGGGCCTTTTAAAAACCTTTGTAAAAATGGTAACCGGGCTTAGTCAAGAAAATTAAAGTCCAACTTATACTAGGAAAACCGTAAGGCATCATTTTGGAAAACGGCATTCTTTTACTTACCAGAGTATTCTGGCCCTGTAAGCTTAGAGTCGGGCCCAAAATCTACTTTAATTTGGTCGGGACTTCATTACTGATCAGTCTGATCGGGCTTTGTCGGCGTCGGTGGTAGTTCCGACGACTATGACGAGCAATGATGGTGCGGCGGCAACACCAGTCGCTCCTGGCCTCTGATTTCATCCAACCGATGAAGAATTTATCAGCTATTACTTGATGAAGAAGGTTCAGGGAAAACCCATGCGTTTCGATGTTATTGGAGAAATTGGTGTTAATCGAATTGCTAAATGGTTACTAACTGTCAAGTGATCAGCAAAATCGCATCATTAGTAAACGACAAGCTAGAGATTTACAAATTCTATCAATACCATCCACAGAGTGTACTGAAACTATCAATATGGCTATAAGAAATAGGAAAAATCCATAAACAGAGGTTTGATAACACCATTGTAATTATAAATAACGTAAACAAAATATTTTTTTTTTGAAAAGCTTGAAAGAAAAACAAGACGGAAGCAATAAGAGATTCTGACATCACTAACTATGAGCAAATCAACAGAATCAAAAGGAACATCAGACTATAAAGTACAAGTGAAACTGATTTTGTCAAAGTCATAATCATAAAATCTCTTCAATGCTCTTATTCAACCAATTATGTGTTTGCTCAATTCCATTTTTTCTGTTGTCTGAATCAATAAGTCTTCATTTATTTCTCAGACTCATTCTTCTTACCTTCTCCATCTCCTTCCCTTTCTACCAACAATCGACCACTCTCTTCATCAGCTTGCTGAATCTTCTTCTGAGCCTCTTTGGCCTTCAAGGCCTGCAATTTCGCGTGATTGTAGTACGCAACTCCCAAGAACGCGATCCCGTAACCGAAAAGGTTAATAGGAGTCACAGTGTCCTTTATCACAGACCATGAAAACGCTATCAAGAGCCAATCCTTAACCACACCCGCTACATTCATGGTCAAAGCAGAGGTTTTCCCAACCAGAAGGAATACAGCGAGATTCAAAGCGAATGCACAGAACGAATTGGTTCCGAAAATCGCGTAATCGAAGTGGAAGCTTGATGTATCTCTAAGAACCGGAAACTCAACGTAGATCCATGGAATAAAGAGGAAAGCCAAGCAGCAAGGAGCAACGTAGTAGAGAGAAGTTATGGGATTTAGCGTGATTCCTTTGGAAGTGAGTAAGATCTGAATCAATACCAAACGAGTCGCCTCGAAGGCAACCGCCCCGAGCTGGAGGATCACCCCCCAGACATCGAACCTAGCTTCTCCGTAGGCGGCGATTGCGACACCGAACGAGATCGAGAGCATGTTAACCATAGTATCCGATTTGAATCCTTCCTTCTTCAAGAGAACGCCGATAGAGTAAACGGCGACAGGCATGAGCGCTTTGAGCATCTGGATGAAGGAGACAGATAGGTAAATGTAGGCGGAATTGGAGAGCCATAGGGAGAGAGAGTACAAGGCTCCGATCGGGACGACGGATCTAAGATAAGTGTCGCGCGACATTGAAACCGGCTCGACGAATTTGAAGACCTTGATGAGGAGGAAAGCTAGGGTTGAGCAGAAAGACATGTGGATCATGGTGAGAGAGATCGGGAAAGGCCAATTGTACATCTTCTTGTCCAGGATGTATTTGTTGTAGACGATTACCGTGAAGCTGAGGAAGATCCATATCGCTACGTAGCTGTAGGAGAGAACGATCTTCTTAATCACGCTGTCGCTGAGCATGCCGCCTTTCCCCATTGCGGTCCGATTTCCCGGTACTATAGACGGTTCTGCGGCGGAGACGACAGTGGTTGAGGCTGATTATTACTTTGTTTGTTCGGTAAGATCCTGAATAAAAGTCTTCGGGATTTTCGGAAAGAAGAAGTGCCTCAGTTGTGCTCTTCCATGTCTCATGACTCCCATCTATTGATTTATATGACCATTAAGGTATCCCGTATCCGTCAACACAATAATTTCTAACTAAACGATAATAATGTGAAGGGAAAAAATATTAATCATTAAAATAAAATTCAACACTAATGAAAATGGATAACCAATAATATTCTCCAAACTAATTGAGATAATGCTCTTGAAAACAACAGAAACGCAAACTAACAATTTATGAAAAATAGATTAACTTTCCATCGTCCTACGTCACAATAAACAATTGTCATGATCCCAAGATTTTCCTACAAGTATCTAACTGTGCTTGATGGATTCTAGTCAGTAAATGGGTCCACAGATCACAATCAAAGCCCAGTAGCGTTTTGAGTCCGCAAGACGCCAGGAATAAAACGGTATTAGGAAATCGCGCGTCTAGCGTTTAGGTGTGATCCATGCGTCTCACAAAAGTCACGCGGCCTGCGATGTGCGTTTAGTGTGAATATGACTCAATGCTTTTGTCGCTTGGACGTGTTTTTCTCGCTAGGGACAAATGATCAAACAATGCTCCTTTTCCCGTTTTTAGTTGTCTTTTATTAACACTCCACAGATATAAAATGGAAAACAAAATTAAGACACTCTACTTGTAATTTTTAAATAATTAAGAAGATAACAATTTTGTTTGCCTTTTTCTATAGATAATAATGTAATCAGTTGGGAAATAATCGTTTAAAAAAAGACCAAACATAAGAATTTTGTTACAATGTGGAAAACGTCACTGATAGAATTATTGTATTTTTAAGATTAGGGATTGTGTTGAAGAAACTATAACAATTAGAATAATTCAAGAAATATATACTTAGTTTGAATAACGCCACTTACTCTAAGTGATGTTAAATTGTTACCTACCACACAATCCACATAAAACCAATTCCATTCGATGGTTATGTTTTATTGGTGCGGTTCATTGGAGAATTTAAATGGTATAGATCCATTCCACAACTAGTGAACATCCAAAACAGAAGTCACCGTTGACCTAAACTTTATGTGAAATCGATGTAAACCAACCAATTGAATTTACAGTTTACCATCGAATCTTTCTTTTTCCATTGGATTTATACTTCTCATGAAGAGTGTTCTGATTCTCTTTCTTTTTTTCGACGTAACTGAACATTATAAACAACGTACAAGTCAAAATTCCCCAACGGATGAAGAGTAGAGTGAAATGAAATCAGAAAAATTCGTTTCCCGTCTGGAAAGAAACCATATAGAGTCACTTGACACGAAAGTATTAGTGAATTCGTAATTCAGTTTTTTGGTAAATTAATAATATTGGTTTCTTAATATAATGATTTTTATATACCTCATAAATCCCTTTCGGTTGGACCACTTCCGTGAACTAAGTAGAAAACGAGAGATGCCCCAAGTGGTTACCTAACAAATTGTATGATTTGATGTTAGACATCATTCTGTTGACTAATTAAAACTCTTTTATCAAGTTATCACCTATGTATTTAAATGATTACCCTTCCATTTTTAATTTGTAGATTATTGTCATCAATTATTCGTATATATTTTGTATGGCGTACGAGGATGTATGTGTTCTAAACACCTCAACGACAATGGCACTTTCTCCTAGAAGAAAAAGGAGATAATGGCCCAAATAAAGAAATTGTGAGCCCATCACCACACAATCCAACAACTCAAAACTCGGTCACCTGCAACTACAACAAGGACGTACCCTGCAACAAGAGACAGAAGCAGGGAGACAAAGAGAACAACCTTCCCCATCGAGCTGGAAAACAGCTTTGCAGTACTATCTGAATAATGAGCAGAGATTAAGCTCAGAAGACACGTGTTTTAAGCTTAACTCTTTCACTTCTTGTATAAAACGTGAGCAATGTAACAACACTATTATCAATGAAATTCATGGATTATTCTCCTTCTCTTCTCTTATTTCCGGCCATAGCCATCTTCTTCTTCTTGCTTTCATGTGCCTACTGAGAAATACATAATTATAGTAAATTTAGCATATCGGTCATAAATTCCTTTCTCGTTATTATTAGAGCATATGATTTTTTTCTTTCAATAAGGGTGATCCCATGAGAAATGGAGATAAACTAACATGTGTGGTGCTGCATTTAGAGCCAAAGAAACATATCATATACTAATTAATACCAATTGTTGTAAGGGATACACACGTTGTATACTAGTTCTGATGATCATGTCAATCGCGGTGAATATAATGTTTGATGATCTGGTTTTCATGGATCAGTGATTGTTCCACAGAACTTTAAGATATCAATTTTTTTGGTATCATCCCGGCCCATTAGGCCTGATACTAAAGTTCCTTTTGTATAAGTAATTATATCTCCGCAAGACAGGAATCGTTTGTAGTCCAACGGTTAGGATAATTGCATTCCAAGCAATAGACCCAAACGAACAGTTAAGACCCTTGGCTACTTGTCTGACTATCATTGTTCTCTCCTTACACAACCTAGTTTACAATCCGTTTCATCTAGTTCTTCTTCCTCGGTTCAACATCCTTTATCTTCTGTTTTGTCTTATTCCTCTTTAAATCCTTCCTATCAGTCCTTTGCTCTCTCTATTACCACTGAAACAGAACCTAAGACTTTCAAAAAGGCTGTAACATCACCTATTTGGCGAGCTGCTATGGATAGTGAGTTATAGGCAATGCAACAGAACAACACTTGGTGTATAAAGAGTCTTCCTACAGGCAAAAATGTTGTTGTATGTACATGGGTTTACACCATCAAATACAATGCTGATGGGAATATTGATCGACACAAAGCCCGGTTAGTAGCACAGGGATTCACTCAACTTGAAGATATTGATTTTATGGATACTTTTTCTCCTGTTGCAAAGCTGACCACTGTTAAATTGTTGTTAGCTTTGGCATCAATTCATAATTGGTCTCTTGCACAAATGGATGTATCTAACGCCTTCTTACACAGTGAGTTAGATGAAGAGATATACATGAGTTTGCCGTTGGGTTATACTCCTGCATCTTCTGAGAAATTACCACCAAATCCAGTGTGTCGGTTGCTTAAATCTATATATGGTTTAAGACAAGCTTCACGTCAGTGGTATAAATATTTTTCTACCGTTTTGTTGAAACATGATTTTGTACAATCTTCGGCAAATACTACGCTGATTGTCAAGAAGAATGAGTCTAGTTTCATTGCTCTTTTAGTATATGTTGATGATATACTAATTGCTAGTAATGATGAAGCTGCTATTGCTACTCTGAAGGATATACTGCAGAGTGAATTTCGCATCAAAGATTTGGGAATTCCTAAATTTTTCTTGGGTCTTGAGATAGCTCGGAATTCTACAGGCATTTCCATTTCTCAACGTAAGTATGCTTTGGATATTCTCCAGGATACATGTATGCTGGCATCTAAACCAAGCTCTGCTCCTATGGATCCTTCACTTAAACTTAGTAAGGACACATGAACATTGCTTGATAATGCTACTTCATATCGAGAACTCATTGGTCGATTGCTTTATCTCACCATTACACGGCCTGATATCACATATGTTGTGAATAGATTGAGTCAATTTTTATCAGCACCTACTGAAGTCCATCTACACAGCATATAGAGTTTTGCGCTATGTCAAAGCAAATCCAGGACAGGGGCTCTTTTATGCTTCCAATACAAAAATGTGTCTTAATGCATTTTCTGATGCTGATTGGGGGACTTGTCCGGATACTCGTAGGTCGTTGACAGGTTTTTGTGTTTATCTTGGCACATCATTGATCAGCTGGAAATCTAAACGACAAAAGACAATTAGCAGGAGCAGCACTGAAGTAGAGTATCGTAGTATGGCATTGGCTACTTGTGAACTGTTGTGGTTGCAACAGTTACTTGATCATTTGCAGGTCACTACCATTACTCAGGCGAAGCTTTTCTGTGATAACAAGTCGGCCATGAATATTGCTCTCAATCCGGTGTTTCACGAAAGAACAAAACACATTGAGATAGATTGTCACACTACTCGAGACCAAGTTCGTAAAGGTTTTTTGAAGGTTTTACATGTTTCTACTCATAATCAGCATGCTGATATTCTTACTAAACCTTTACAACCATGTCCTTTTCACTCCCTACTTCAGCGAATGTCCATTTCAAGCCTCTTTCGACCGTCTACATCTTCGTCTCTTGAGGTTTGAGGGGGAGGTGTATTAGATAGTGAATACTCTCTTTCTACTAGAGTCTTTCTCTAGTTTTATATGTATATATAATCTTTATTATACACTCTTTGTAAAATTACATTCTTGAATAATAAAAGGTTGTACATTCGAAGATCAACATTCAATATACTTCTCATGAAGAGTGTTGTGATTCTCTTCTTTTTTCGACGTAACTGAACATTATAAACAACGTACAAGTCAAAATTTCCCAGCGGATGAAGAGTAGAGTGAAATGAAATCGGAAAAATTCGTTTCCCGTTCTGGAAAGAAACCATATAGTCACTTGACACGAAAGTATTAGTGAATTCGTAATTCAGTTTTTTTGGTAAATTAATAATATTGATTTCTTAATATAATGATTTTTATATAGCTCATAAATCCCTTTCGGTTGGACCACTTCCGTGAACTAAGTAGAAAACGAGAGATGCCCCAAGTGGTTACCTAACAAATTGTATGATTTGATGTTAGACATCATTCTGTTGACTAATTAAGATTCTTTTATCAAGTTATCACGTATGTATTTAAATGATTACCCTTCCATTTTTAATTTGTAGATTATTGTCATCAATTATTCGTATATATTTTGTATGGCGTACGAAGATGTATGTGCTCTAAACACCTCAACGACAATGGCACTCTCTCAAAGTAACTTCACGATAGCCTAAAGGAAAAAAAAAAGATAATGGCCCAAATAAGGAAATTGTGAGCCCATCACCACACAACCAACCAACTCAAAACTCGGTCACCTGTAACTGCAACAAGGGCGTACCCTGCAACAAGAGACAGAAGCAGGGAGACAAAGAGAACAACCTTCCCCATCCAGCTGGAAAACAGCTTTGCAGTACTATCTGAATAATAAGCAGAGATTAAACTCAGAAGACCCGTGTTTTAAGTTTAACCCTTTCACTTCTTGTATAAAACCTGATCAATGTAACACCACTATTATCAATGAAATTCATGGATTATTCTCCTTCTCTTCTCTTATTTCCGGCCATAGCCATCTTCTTCCTCTTGCTTTCATGTGCCTACTGAGAAATACATAATTATAGTAAATTTAGCCTATCGATCATAAATTCCTTTCTCGTTATTATTAGAGCATACGATTTTTTTCTTTCAAAAAGGGTGATCCCATGAGAAATGGAGATAAACTAA
Organism: Pugionium cornutum; assembly: GCA_018901935.1. NCBI lineage: Eukaryota > Viridiplantae > Streptophyta > Magnoliopsida > Brassicales > Brassicaceae > Pugionium > Pugionium cornutum. The sequence continues at coordinate 4,986,146 of CM032162.1, forward strand.
CATGTGTGGTGCTGCATTTAGAGCCAAAGAAACATATCATATATTGATTAATACCAATTGTTGTAAGGGATACACACATTGTATACTAGTTCTGATGATCATGTCAGTCACGGTGAATAGAATGTTTGATGATCTGGTTCTCATGGATCGGTGATGGTTCTACATAACTTTAAGATATCAATTTTTTTGGTATCATCCTGGCCCATTAGGCCTGACACTAAAGTTAAGTTTCTATACGTAATTATATCTCCGCAAGACAGGAAGCGTTTGTAGTCCAACGGTTAGGATAATTGCCTTCCAAGCAATAGACCCGGGTTCGACTCCCGGCAGACGCATTCTGTTTTTTTTAAAGAATCTGCATATTCTAAATCGGAAACCAAATATCTCTATATTTTCATTTTTCTTCAACTTAAATATAAAAATAGATTCTTACCACTTTAATTGTAAATGGATTAATTCCTCGAGAATCTTGCTTTCTCTTCTCTTATTGAGTAATATGTTTCCATTAAACTTTTGTCTGTGTATTATTATTATCTGTCGAATTTTTAGACAATCAGTCCTAATTACTACTAATACAATTTGTACAAGGAGAGATAATTTTCTAATTTCTCCAATCAAAACTTGAGTTTACTGTTTTCGGTTTACACTTTAATTTTTTAGATTTATGGTATCATTGTTAAGGTTTAATGTTTATCAAAAATATAATTAAAAGTTTATGTTCAAAGAAACCTATTTTGTGGTATTTTAAAGTTTTTTTTTTAACTTTACCCTTAAACAAACATATTTTAAAACAGTTTTTTTCAATGTTATTTTAAAACTTGTTATCGTAAATTGCCTTATTAAATCAGTAAAACAATTTTGAGAAAACAAAGAAGACTATCAAACGGTAAAGTTGTGCAACTGACCACTCTATCAAACGAAACCAATCAAAGCTGACACACTCAGTCATCTTTTTTAAAAAAGATTGAAGGATATTGGATACCTAAAGTGAAACTCCAACCTTAAAATTAAGTGAAAACATATTCCATTCAAAGTAAAGAAACCGAACGTGGTCGGGGCGTTACATATGTTTTCTAATTATTAGACTACAACATAAAGATAAAGGACTTTTGACATCAGAAAAAGTAACAAAGAAAAAAACAACTAAACACGTTGAACTTAAATTAATTAAGTGTCCCTCTTGTCGTTAAACTTACGAGCCCAAATGTGCTTCCCGTTCATCCGAAACTTTTTGAGATGCATGCCTTGGAGTATGCGATCGACGGTAACGACTGAGTCTAAGATCACCCTCGCGAATAGTGATTGTTGCGGACCATTGCTATTCGCGGTTGTGTTGGAGGAGTTTATGCGGTACTGTGGCATGTAAACGCGTTCAACGCAATTTTCACCATATCTATCGGTGAAGAGTTGCTTCACTTCAGCTGCTGTCACAGGAAATCCGCGAGAAAACGTTATAAACATGGTTCGTTCGTTCTCAGTTGCAGTGCATGTTGCGTTCCATCTCCACAGACCAGTAGGAAATAGGAATAAACTGTGGTTTCGGATATTAACTTCATCATGCATCACGTTGATGCTCCCGAAAGTCGGATGTGGGAAACCAGGGATGATGAGAGGGTAGCGGTGATTGGTGAGAAAGAAGGATGATGAAGACGGAAGAACTTGTTGAAGAATGTCGGTGAAAATTCTAGAACAAATGGTGTTTAGGAAATTTTTGATTCCTATGATTGCACTATAACGTTTTCCGTAGATTTTCTGAAGGGAAATGTCTTTTTTCGTGATTTCTGCGGTGAGAGAGATCCGAGGTAAGTCAATTGGAGGTTTGACGGAAGCAACACACTCGTAACACGAGACAGCCTCGTTTGCGAGAGCCACAATGAGGGGATCTCCGAGAGACATGATGGTCGAGAAGATGTTTTCAAAGCCAGTGTCTTCAAGCCAAAACCATGTAGCCATGACAAGAAGTGACTGAGCTGGAGGTCTTGAGAATTCTACGACCAGTTTTGAGAATATCTCTCTGTCTTGGGCATGGAAAGTGTGTAGCTGTTCTACTGTGAGAGATGACATAATAACTTTTAGATTTGGAGAAAAATAATCAACCGTTGAATTCAGAATTTGAATAACGTGAAAAGTGGTGGATAAAATTGCTGGAAGATATTGCCAAGGAGTGTCATTTTATAAAGGGTCACATTTTTCGAAAGGTAATATAATTAATGCAAGGATTTGTCTTATCTAACCATATATTTAGTGATATATTTTTAAGTAATGAATACAAAACAGTTAAAAGTGGGTATTTTTTAGAAAACTTTTTTCTGTTACACTTAGATGTGATATGGACTAATACATGTAAATTTCACACCCATTAATAAGCTTCTTTTGGAATTTTGTTGACTATTGACATTGAATTGTAACCATTAGTTTTAAATTAAAACATAATTTAGCTAGTATTAGCTAATATGATTTACTGTACTCAAATAATATATATATATATATATATGTGTGTTAAGCTTAGTATATAAAAATTTAGCAAATCATTCTTACTATATGGCTCTTATAACTATAATTGGACACTGGACTTTTTTTCCTTAATTAAGGTAGTCAATGGAAATGTGACACAGCTCAATTCATTGTATGGAGTGAACTGTCTTGACATTTGGACATATTAGAAATTAAATTTAAGATGTACTTTTTAACTATTTTTGGTGTCCTTTCTTTTCATCCCATGCATGTTTTTAATTCTTTCTATCTAATTGGAGAATATTTAATGTTTTCGTTTAGTTTCTATTTTGTGGTTGGTTATGGAAAAGTTTAGTTATCTAATTGGATAAAATTTTGGATGATTTTGAGATTTTTTACCAAATGTGAATGAAAAATTAGTAGGGTAATTAAATCTATTTGATTTGAATATCAGTTATTACCATTTATGTTATTCAAATTGGTGAGAAAGTTTCAAAGTCATCAACAAGTTATTGACAAAATCAGGTTTTAACCAAAACAATTTTTTAATCACAAAAATGCCACATCAATTTATTCAAAGAGACTAAATTTTTATACATTAACAAACCAAATACAAAAAGATTTAGAATCCAATGCTTGAAAAAAAGAAAAATAAATTAATATGATTTTTCATACAAGAATAATACCCTAAGATAACACATATTTAAGTTTATCTCTCCAAATATAACATAATAAAATAAAATTTCTAAAATACCAAAAATTATTAAATAAAATAATTATTTATCTTGAATAAACTATATATAAAATTAAAACATAATGTTTGGTTTCATTTGTTCTCATTTAAGGTTTAATTTTTTTTTATTATAAAGAGATTTTACTTATTTTAATATTGTATTTGTGATATTTTGAAAATTTAAATGATTATTGTTATATTTATAACAAAAACTTGAAATAAAGGTATTTTAAACATTTATCCTGATAAAAAATTATATGAAAAATTAGATAAATAGTATATAATGAACATGAATATTGTTAATTAGTTTTGAGTTATACATCGATTATTTCTGAATTAGTCATTGTGGAAGTATACTTGTCATGAGCAAGGACTTCGTCTATTGTAATGTATACTATAGTGGACCATTGTGATGCGCAATGCAATATTCCAAAGTCATTTGCAATGCTTCAGTGGTAGTTGAACGTGATCGATATTGTGAGCTGTTGAATAACAAACCAAGTCAAACCAAACTTAAATATTTCAGCTTGTTAAAATATCTTTTTTACGCTTCATTAACTAACAAATAATTATCCATTTCATATTCGTATCTCACCTTAATATTAATATTAAATAATATTAGAAGACCACGTCTTTGCCTCACATAACGGGTACGCGTTAATCATCCAAAATGACCAAAAAACAGTCTCCTCTATACATCTTTTTGTATTAATATTATCTCTAAGTCATGTATAAAAGTAGTCTACTTGCAAATTCCGACACTTAATTATTTGAAGCTGAACGATTCTCTTCTTCAAAACATCCTTTAGTTGACCCGGCCGTCTCTCGTTTTTTCAGTTATGAATTCAGTTATGTCTTTTTTCCATCATCTCTTGTCTCGATCTCTTCCTTTACGACTTGTAATTTTCATCATCTTCTGCTTAGTATTATTCGGAAAATCCCAAAGGGAAGCTTTACCAGTTAAAGTGGGAATTGTTCTTGACACTAATGTGAGATTAGCTGATTTGAGCTTGAGAGCTATCAACATGTCTCTGTCGGAATACTATAATACTCATAATGACTTCAAGACAAGGATTGTCCTCAACATCCGAGACTCCAAACAAACTGTTGTTGGTGCTGCCGCTTCAGGTACTGGATCTTTCTTTCTGAACTTTATTTGATTTGATTCAACATATATTTATACTATCTTAATAACCATAAAAATGTAAAAAAGAAATTCCTATAAAAAGAATAATATAATCTAAATATTTGGGTTTAAATTAAATATTTAAGTTTTACAATGTATTAAGATTTAAATGTAAGTTTTAAAGTTTAATTTAGTGTGCGATATTTTTTTTTAAAAAAAAATTTGATGGTATTTTTAAAATATTTTTAATTATATTTTGGAAATTATATTTTAAAATTATTAAAACAATTTTTAGAAAAACCAAACGAAGCGGTCAAAGCATTGAAATTCCAATATATAACGTATGAACAATACCCAATGGTATGAAGAAGACTAGCTCCTTTGATATATATAAAGATCTATTAAAGTTATTTTAGAAGTCAACTATATGTACTAAATGTAATTCCTTTTGGTATTCAACTATGTCTAATCTTATGAGTTTTCATAGATCTAATCCTTGTCTTACGAACTGCCTTTGTTGTTCTAATTTGGCAAATGATTAGTATGAATTCGAAAGTGAAGATCCTTCCAAAATTTCAGCAACATTTTAAAACACAAAGAAAATATTATTCACGAATACAAGGAAGTAAAAATAAAATTTAAATATTATATAAGAATAAAATAGAACTTTAAAACATTATATTTTAAGTAATTCTTTTTATTGAAATCAACGAACACACAAAAAAGTATGGAAATTGGAACATTGACAAAAATGTAAATTAAACTACATTAACTAAAATGTTAAAACTCAAAACACACAGAAGTAATCAAGTACGCTGTTTGATCTTATGTGCAGCTTTATACTTGATAAAGAGGAGGCAAGTGGTAGCCATTATCGGACCAGGAAACTCAATGCAAGCTCCATTTTTAATCAACCTCGGAAATCAATCTCAAGTTCCCATCATTTCATTCTCTGCAACAAGCCCTCTTCTTGATTCCCTCCGTAGTCCATATTTCATCAGAGCCACACACGACGATTCGTCTCAAGTCCAAGCTATAAGTGCAATCATAGAGTCATTTAGATGGAGAGAAGCTGTGCCTATTTATGTAGACAATGAGTTCGGAGAAGGTATTCTTCCTTACTTAGTTGATGCATTTCAAGAGATTAACGTTCGAATCCGATACCGAAGCCCCATATCGTTACATTCCTCTGATGATCAAATCAAGAAGGAGCTATACAAACTAATGACAATGCCCACTAGGGTTTTTATCGTCCACATGTTGCCTGATCTCGGATCGAGGCTTTTTTCAATAGCGAAAGAGATTGGTATGATGAGTAAAGGATATGTATGGATTGTTACAAATGGTATAGCTGATCTAATGAGTTTAATGAGGGGATCAAGCTTGGAAGATATGCATGGTGTCTTGGGCGTCAAGACATATTTCTCAAGATCGAAAGAGCTAAAGTATCTTGAAGCTCGTTGGCAAAAAAGATTCAGAGGAGAAGAGCTAAACAATTTTGAATGTTGGGCTTATGATGCTGCCACAGCACTTGCAATGTCAATTGAGGAAATCAGTAACGTAAGCATGAGCTTCAATAAGACCAAAAACATTTCAAGAGATGATATTGGAACTGATCTTGATGATCTCCAAGTCGCTCTCTCTGGTCCAAAGCTTCTTCAAGCGTTATCAAGGGTCAGTTTCAAAGGCGTTGCCGGAAGATTTCAGCTACAAAACGGAAAACGGGAGGCGGCGACTTTCAAGATAATCAATATAGAGGAAAGTGGGGAAAGGACAGTTGGATTTTGGAAATCAAAAGTAGGATTAGTGAAGAGACTAAAAGTGGATCAAATAGGGAATGATATCTCACAGAGCTCGCGTCCCCTCAGACCAATAATATGGCCAGGGGACACTATTTTTGTGCCTAAAGGTTGGGAATTCCCAATAAACGCAAAGAAGCTGCGGATAGCAGTTCCAAAGAAGGATGGTTTCAACCAATTTGTGAAGATAACAAAGGATGCAGACACTAATGTTCCATCGGTCACTGGGTTTTGCATAGATGTTTTCGATACGGTGATGAGACATATGCCATATGCTGTCTCTTATGAGTACATCCCCTTTGAAACTCCTGATGGAAAATCAGATGGAAACTACGACGAAATGGTATATAAAGTGTTTCTTGGGGTAAGTTACATTGATCTTTAAACCATTCATGAAACCAGTATATATTGAGCTAATTAAAACGTTTTTTTTTGTTCAAATGACATTAACAGGAGTTTGATGGAGCTGTAGGGGATACTACAATCTTAGCTAACCGGTCAGTTTATGTCGATTTCGCATTGCCATACTCGGAGACTGGTATTGTATTTGTGGTGCCGGTCAAGGATGAGAGGGAGAAAGGAGAATGGGTCTTCTTAAAGCCTTTAACAAAGGAGCTCTGGTTGCTCACAGCTTTCTCATTTCTCTACATTGGTATCATGGTTTGGATTTTTGAGTACCAAGAAAATGATGATTTCAAGAGACAGAAGATAGTTGATAAAATATCCAATGTGTTCTACTTCTCATTCTCTACTCTGTTTTTCGCACACCGTGAGTTTTATCTGTCACTTGTAATCATAACATATGTACGGAGAAACAAATTCTCACATACAATAAATATTTGAATTTACAGGGAAGCCATCAGAGAGCTTTTTCACAAGGGCGATTGTGGTGGTCTGGTGCTTTGTGTTGCTAGTATTGACTCAGAGCTACACAGCAACACTGACATCGATGCTTACGGTTCAAGAGCTTCGACCAACAGTGAGACACATGGATGACCTGAGGAAGAGCGGAGTTAACATTGGTTATCAATCTGGTTCGTTTACGTTCGAAAGACTCAAGCACTTGGGTTTCGATCAATCGAGGTTAAAGACTTATGATTCTCCTCAAGAAATGCATGAGCTTTTTCGTAACAAGAGCACCAATGGTGGTATTGATGCTGCGTTCGACGAAGTTCCTTATGTCAAGCTTTTCATGGCTGAATATTGCTCAGAGTATACAATTATCGAGCCTACCTTCAAAGCCGACGGCTTTGGCTTTGTAAGTAAAAATGGTTATTTAGGTTTTGAATGGTGACAGGGTACAGGGAAGACTACTCAGCTGCTAACTAAAATCTGTGAATGGTGAACAAAAATAAGTCACCAGTCAAAGCATTAGCTTGTTTAAATAGGAATATGGAAATGAAATTTAGTTCTCCATGGCAGGCTTTTCCACTGGGATCATCGTTGGTGTCAGATATTTCAAGACAGGTATTGAACTTAACAGAGGGAGAGACCATGAGAGCTATAGAGAACAAGTGGTTCGTTGGAGAAACACATTGTCTGGAGTCAACCAACAAATCGGATTCTCCAATCCAGCTAGATCATCACAGCTTTCAAGCTCTATTTCTGATAGTCTTTGTTGTCTCCATGCTTCTACTCTTGCTTATGTTGGTTTGTAGGAGATTCAAAGAGAGACGGGGTAACGAGATCGAGGCTCCTTCCAACCCGCCGCCAAGTGACAGGACTGATGGTCAGCATCTCCGTGAGCTAGCTTTGACAAATGAAGGCCAAGCCAACCAACACGGTAATGTTGGAGATGAACCTGATACTGTCGTGGAAATCGAACCAGCTTTGGCCCAACCTCAAACTCAACCGACGATCGATTCAATTCGCTACCGTAGGTATCACACTTCGAAGGACATTTCCTTTCGGACAGATACCCAGCTACCGAGGATGAAGTCAACCTAGTTAAAGTATCAAGAAGCTAGTAAACCAGATTGATTCAGTAACAAGCATCCGACAGTCAACAAGTAAAGAGACCTTCAAACATAATTAATCTCTTATAAAAAAAACAGGACAGGTTTTAACAGTGAGATTCGGACAGTAACACGACCTCCTTTTTCAAAAGAGTTACAAACGGACTAAAAATATATAGAAAATTTGTTCTCAAAGATAAGGCTAAAATAGCAACAAACGAAAATGATAGTTGCAAAGCTCCATGACTCCTTCAACACATACAAAGCTGTAAATCTGAAGAGGTTCTTCTCCAGAGACGATGCTACTTTAAGAAGGCACTGAACAAAGAAGAAGTGCAACGTCAGTGTCAAAACCGGGCAGAAACCAAGATTTTAAACAATATTGGTACTAGATTAACACTCACTGTATGTGGAAGTATCAATCTGCTCGGGAAGTTTCTTTATATCTACTTCAAACCTCTCTTGTACCTGTCCACATTCGAGATTGCAATTTTATTAAATATACTCCAACCCAAATCAACTCGACGCTAGACAGAATTACAAGGAAGAATAAAAATCCAGACCTGATTAAGAACGTCAGAATCTGAAGCTGATGCGACAAATGTGATTGCAAGACCCTTGGTTCCAAATCTACCAGCTCTGCCAACCTATAAGGGTATGATATAATGTAATAATAGCACCTGACGAAAAATCATAATCTATAAAAGAATTCAGGTTCCTAATATATGATCATATTTACCCTGTGAAGATATGTATCAGCAGAATCTGGCATGTCATAGTTGATAACAATGTTTACACGCTCAATGTCAATGCCTCTGCCTACCAAATCTGTTGCCACAAGTATTCTCTTGTGCCCTTCCTTAAAGCTTTTGTAGCGAGTTAACCTACATACCACAGTAGGTTTAGTAATTGCTCTCCCTGCTGAAGGCTTTACGAGAGGTAGGGTTGGTTCGAACAGATAATATTTGAGAATTACACGAACCTCTCTTCTTGAGACATGCCAGAGTGAATGCATATTGATGGAAAATTGCATTCAACCAGCAACTTGTTCAACTCTCCGGCTCTGCTCACGCTCTTCACAAATATGACAACTTGATTGAAGTCCAACGCATCAAGAAGGTCATTCAATTTCCGGTTTTTCTCCATCTCGTTCAGTTTGATGTAGTGCTGTAACAATGACAGGGCATAATTATGGTAAAACAGTCGATAACTAATATCAACCAATATGAGAATTAAATTGACACATTTGTTAATGTACCTGGACAAGTCCATGAAGAGTCAATTTGGCTTCATCATCAACATAAATTTCCATTGGCTGAAAGGAACAGATATCAGAGTAAAGGTATTAGCAAGCCTTCCTCAGGCAATGATTTCCATAACAAAAATGACGACGGATGAAGAACCCCTGAACAGAAATCCTCATCCACCAGGTTTGCCTCCTCGAAGATGTGAGTTACGCAAAAATATTGCTTGGAACATGTGACAACCATAAAAAGATTGACAACAGTAAAACCTTGAGACCTCACAAAACCCAAAACTAGAAACCCAACGGAAAAAAGTCCCACTGTGCAAAGAATCACCGAACCACACCAAAGCTATATGATATATTTAGAATCTCCCAGTTTACTGAACCCCTAAAAACTACCCGAGTAATAACTGAAACGAACCCCTGAATCCAAGGGATCAATGGCATGTTTCCCAGCGCAGAAGGTGCTCAGAGAAGGCTAGATATAATTGAAGACTAGAAGACTTGCAAACCGAGAGAGTATTGGCCGTGGAACATTACATCTTGCATAAACTTCTTGCAGACTGGGCGGATTTCTTTGCTGAGAGTTGCTGAGAACATCATAACTTGTTTGTCATGGGGAGTCAACTTGAAAATCTCTTGTACATCTCTCCGCATGTCTAACAAGGGACAAGTCACAAAAGTTAAAACATACAATTTTCAGGATGGGTAGGATAATTAATACATGAGAATCAGTAATAGGTACCAAGTGACTCGAGCATTTTATCACACTCGTCAAGAATAAAATGCCTCACATTCTTCAAAGAGAGAACTTTCTCCTTGGCGAGTGCAAGCACACGGCCAGGTGTCCCAACAACAATGTGAGGACATTCATTCTTCAGCAAGTCTTTGTGAATTTTAATGTTGACTCCACCATAGAACACAGAAACCTTAGTATCAGGAAGGTATGTACTGAATCGAACGAACTCATTGCAGATCTGCCAGTAATTTTCATCAGTAAGATAAAATAAGCATCAGATGACTTCGCGAAAGACAACAAAACTATTAGAAGCCAAAGCACGAGTTAAGGAGACTAAAGGACATACCTGGTATGCTAACTCTCTTGTATGACACAAGACAAGTGCAGAAACCTGGCCAGGAGATGGTTCTATCTGTTGCAGAGTTGAAAGCACAAACACAGCAGTCTTCCCCATACCAGATTTTGCTTGGCAGATAACATCCATGCCCAAAATAGCTTGAGGGATACATTCATGTTGCACTAGTGGAGAAGCAAAGAAAATTGCACCGAAGGAACCCTTTATAAGTAGAATATAAACTCCACATCTTTTTAATTGGGGGTTTTACCAAATGCTAAGCTCACTCCAAATCAATAGATTGAAATAATGTTATTACCTAGAAAAACAAACCAGAAAAATGTCAATAGAAAACACCAAAACTATTGCAACATGAACGTATAAAGAACATAACCCAACGAATCTTCCCGAAACTAGATTAAGTTATCTTACACCAATAGACGACCAAGAAAAAGTATAAAATATCTAAAACCAACAAAACTTCTCGAAACTAGACCAAGTATATAAACTAATATTTATAGATCTAAAACATCTGATGGAGAAGTTATTTCTGTATATTTATACCATATCATTTGGATATTAAATGGTGCTAGGACGTTGTATTTGGAGGAATACTCAAAGATTAAAATTTAACTACCTTCAGATGGATGTTCAAATCCTGAGTCAACAATAGCGCGGAGAAGCTCTGGTTTCAAAAGAAAGTCTCTGAATCCAGAACTGTGTATTCCCACGTAACCTCTGCCACAAAGAGAAAGCAAAAGATGAGAAGAGGAAGACGCATGACATATTTCACGCATTGAAGAACTTAGAGAAATGCACTTCTTAAAGACAAGCGATTAAGAAACCCGTACTGCCAACAAGTAGTAATCTAAAAAGAAAACCCAAGATTAAACACTCATGAAACAGATCGAGGAAAGAACTCACTTTTTCACGGCTTCGCCGTTAACTTTATTTCCAGAATCTTGGACCTTCTCGTCCTCTTCCTCATAGTCTAGGAGCTCCTCCTCATATGCTTCGTTGTCTCTAGCGTCTCCCATACTTGGCAGATTCTACAAGCTACAGAGAAATTCCTGATAAGATTCGGTGAAAAATAATCTTAAAAGTAAACCCGGATAGTTCTATACAAAATTCTTCCCGAAGTCTAAACAGTGTAAAAGAAGATGAATTGTGAAAGGAACAATTAGAAACGATGAACTTTGAAAGAGAATTATACCTGAGAGAAAAGCAGAGTTTGTTGGATCTCGAAATCGACTAGGTTTCGAAATCCTTGATTGAAGAACTAAAAAGCCACCGCCGCCTTGCCGTACAGAGTTTATTTACTTCGGAGACTTGATAGGGTTGGGAATGAGCGTGTCTCAAATGGGCTTCGCTTTAAGGCCCATTTAGATTAATTAAATGAGTTAGGATAGTTAAATATTCTACGAGGTGCTGCTATGGGTTTTTAATACAAACTGATTTCTATAGCTGGTTTTTTAATACAAACTGATTAAATCTCAAAATTATACTTAATATGAATTTGTTGCATATGTTATGTTTAAACTTTTAGTTTGAACACTAAACTAAACTCTAAGCATATATTACGTAATATGTGTAGCCTATAAAACTTAACATTATATATAGTCTGAAATAAACCTTAAATTCTAAAAAATGAAACGAATTTTGTAGCGACGAACATGTTTTAGAAAACATTCACGCAACTCCAAGATATGACTAACAAAACATCCTAGTGGGCTTTGTAATCAGACTCTAATGGGTCGGGCTTCACGTGTACGATGTTGTGTTGTTTTTGAAATATTTTTATAAATTTTAGAAAAATTAATATTTTGAAATAGTATTTTTAAAGTTTTTATTCTAAATTTTAGTTGTTTAAAATTAAATTTTTGAAAATATTACAAATTATTTTGTATATATATATTTATCATAAACAAACAATAATTCAATAATTTGATAAAAATTGCTTAGTTTTAATTTGAAAGAATAATACCTTAAACTAACATATTTTATAATAACATATTTTATAAAAAAATATTCAAATTTAGCATTATAAAATTAAAAATTTTAAAATAACATAAATAGTTATGTAAAATAACTTGTTTTTTGAATCAATTATGGATAAATTTAAAATATTATATTTAGATTATTTTCCAAGTTAAAATTTTCTAGTAAGAAGAAATATTAATGTGTTTTAATATTATATTTATGTTCCAGAGCTTAATAATAAGTTCCCTCTCTTTAATATTTAATTTTATAAATATTGGTAATATAAAAAGATTGCATTTTTATTCTAATTATATTAATTTTACAAGAAAAAAAAAACTAAAAAGTGTTATTTTAAGAAATTGTCCTAATTTTAAACATATAAAATCAATAATCCTTTCAATCTCTACAAAACAATGGGGGCAGAAACATCGAACGACTATCCTACAAAAATATGAACACGCTAAGTAAAATTGGAATAGTCCCTTTGCCATTTATCAAATAAGAACCCAAATAATAAAAGTGTAATAATTTGTAAATGATTACAAAACTACAAAGTTATCTGATTACAGAACTACAAAGTTAGACAATTTGGGGTATCTCGTCGAATTTGTTATTTTATTGTTTTTTTATTGTTTTTTTATATATGAACTTCGATTTTCTTTACTTTGCTGTTAAGCTTTGTGGTGGGTTTCTCGGTACGAGGTTCATTTATCTCGAACGATAAAATACCTCTGTTTTCCTTTTTAACAAAATTCATTAAAAAAAAATTCATTTACATAGATTTTATTTCTGGTAAGAAATTGATGCGATACAAAATAAAATGGTAATGATTAAGTATAATACATACAAAACTTGAAAGTTGGAGATTTTTTGTGTGTAAAAAAACATGAAGAAGGAGAATACTCGTACCATTTCGAATGGTCCCTCTCATCGAGTAAAAAGAGATTGTGAATAGTATTGTAATAAATTTGACAAAATACTATTCACACATTACTTTATGATTGAACTAATTTTGTCTGTAAATTTATTTCTAAATTTGAGATAAAACCGAATAATAAACCGTATTCTCTTAAAACATAATTGTAAATAAAATATAGTAAGTAGGGATTTATGAATAGAATGGATTAACAAAATCTGCACATTGGTTTAAATAGTGTTTGGTTATATAGCCAAATTTGAAATCATTTTGCGTCCATTCAGCACAAATTTTCTTATTTTGATGAGTTGATGAGAATAGCATCTATATTGTGGACGAGAAGACATATTAGTTGAGTTATAAGTTGGATTTATTTGTACACCATCTACCAAAATAGTGTTTTGCTATGTCCCACTCAGATCTGGTCGCATATTGGCTCTTTGCTGATGATACTATATTTCGGTGATTTGCTTTTGCTTACTCATTAAAACTCGTGCATAAACACTAGCTTAGTGTAGGAGACCAAAACATAAGCACATACGAGGAGAGATTTAAGGAAAAAAGAGTGACTTATTAAAACTAAAAGAAATCTCCCCACGCCTACCAATATAAAGTTTAGTTCTTTTTGTAATACATTACAAAAGTTCACAAAACTTGTTAACTTATTTTTTCTTTTCAAAATAGATTTTGTATATTATGGAGGAGACAAGACATAAAACATGGAATGTGAACTAGTTTTAGGAGAATGGGTACTTCTTTTTATAGAAAAGGTTTTCTCTGCAGAGTATCGAATCTCTCTCCTTTATAGGTCTTTCGTTGGAGAGACTAGAGAGAGAGAGAAGACTAAAAGCCAAAGATTCTCTCGAAGATCCATAAGATTTTCTTTTCTCTTTCGGATCTTCTTCTCGCTCTTTAATACTACACCTGTGATTGTGATTTTATTGCGTTTCATAAATCCTGTGTGCCGACCCAGTTTGCGCGTGGGATAAACACTACACGCGCATTTTTAATACGACACACACACACTCAATCTCTACTAAAATATTTAATGCTCTCTCACCCACTTTCTTCAACAACTGGTGGTGAACAGAGGAACAGAGCGAGACAGATACAGAGACAGAGAGAGAGAGACGATCTGATCTCATTTCATTTCCTCGTTTCCTTCTTCTACTGCGAGGGAAATTTAATTGTTTTCCTACTTTGAATTATTCCATTTACTCATCAAAAGATAGAGAGAGAGAGAGAGAGAGAGAGAAATAGAGAGAGAGATCAGTATTCAAGTGAGACGCTCTCTTTCAAAAATTTCAAAACATAGAGAGTGTGAAAGTGAGGAGATAGAAACGATGTTTGCGGCGGAGAATGGGCTGAAAGGAGATCCAAGGCTGGAAGCTATATCTGCAGCTATTAGAGTTGTTCCTAATTTCCCAAAGAAAGGTCTTAAACTTTTTCCTCTGTTTCATTTTAAACACTTATGTGATAATCTGTTTTGTTTTGTTTGATTCCGCACTGTTTTTTACTCAAATTCTCTGAAGATATTTCTTGCTTCCCCGACAGGAATTATGTTTCAAGACATATCAACGTTGTTGCTGGATCACAAGGCGTTTAAACATACAATTGATATCTTTGTAGATCGGTACAAAGACATGCAAATCTCTGTCGTTGCTGGTGAAAATTCCTCTGTTTATCATTTCTTTTCTTATCTACAGTGTTTAGTCATCAAGTTTGTTGAGTAACGCCAATTCCTAAATGGGCATACCTCATAAAGCAACAAAGATTTTAAAAAATGAGAAAATATTATTGTCGTTTTTCTTCAAAAAGAAATTTATTTTTATTACATGCAAATGTGATAGGAGTTGAAGCGAGGGGTTTCATGTTCGGTCCCTCCATTGCATTAGCCATAGGAGCAAAGTTTGTCCCTTTGCGTAAACCAGGAAAATTACCAGGTAAACGCTTGTATTTCCACTCCATTCTATATCGTTTGTAGATGGTATACTCTTGAGATTCTGAAAAGGGCAAAACTGTGAATATAGGGAAAGTGATATCTGAATCTTATGAGCTAGAGTATGGACATGACCGCTTAGAGATGCACTTAGACGCCGTTGAGCCACGCGAACGCGTTATTATACTCGACGATCTCGTCGCTACCGGCGGCACACTCTCCGCCGCCATTAGCCTTATGGGTTTTTCTCCTTTTTCCCTATTTTTTATCCGATTAATAAGGAATTTTATCTTCATTTGTTATGTGACAAGTTTTGTTTTAAAATTTTGACGTTTTATAGAAAGCCAGGGAGCTGAAGTTGTGGAATGTGCTTGTGTTATTGGCTTGCCTGAAGTCAAGGTGAATCACACTTTTGCTTACGCATTCAAGAAGTTATCTCTGGCTTTTTTTATATAGAACTGATATGCCCTTTAAACTATTGTCATAGAGTTCTTTTTTGGTTCGGTTTAGGATTGATAATATAAACTGAAACTTGCTGATCTGTTTGTAATATTTTGAATTGTTGTAATAGGGGCAACACAAGCTGAAAGGGAAGCCGCTATATGTGCTGGTGGAGCCTAGTGGATTAAATGAATTCTGTTAGGATACTACCCGGTTAATTCCGGTTTGTTAGTTTTTTCCTGCAGAGTTAATGTTCTTTGTTACATGTTTCTTTTTAAATTCTACGGTTCCATCTTCTTGTACTTGTTCTCTTTTGTTTGCTTATGTAGATTTCGAAATTTTTGCTGTGTGTTCATGTGAGGGTTAGTTCAATGTGTACTTTCCACGGCAATGGTTGGTAAAAACCGGGAAATTGAAAACGTTTTTACATCCCCCGGTTCACTGAACCGGTTTTTGTTTGGATTGAATTTCTCATGGTTCACTAACCTATCATAATCAGTGTCTAGTGAATGCAACTATTAAAGAAAAGAAGATACGTTCCTAATATATGCGTAAAATCTGTAAAAGTAGTACTAGTAGTAGGTTAACTAAATTTAATGCTTTTAGAACTCTGAAAAAGTTGTTCTGTATTCTACGACAAACTTCATTACTGCAAGGTCCCAAGATTCCAAATTATGTTTTGGGCTACTATAAAACGTTTTTCTTAATGAAAATATGAGGATAGACTTGTTGACGGCTTTAAAAGTATGAAAGTAGTTTGTCAACTTTTTTAATAATTTTTAAGAAACAAAAAAGTAAAAGTATTTGAATAATCTTTTTTAAAAATTAGTATGGACACATGTCACATTCTTGTTATATCTAGGTAAACAAAAAATAAAGTGAAAGCGAAAGTGAACCTAGATGTGAAATAGGTCGGATGGTTAATGTGACTAATTACAATATTTAACCTTTAAATCACTATGAATTACTTTGCATTTGTTTTCCAGCAATTGAGTTTTGTTATGATTTTTTTTTTAACTACATGAGTCATCAATAGATTTCGAAAATCAGAGAAATATTAGAAATGCTTCGAAAGTTAAATTAGTGGGCCGCGTGAGATAGTAAGTAGTATTGGACTACTGCTAGAGAGCATTTTAAGCTATGAAGCCCAAGAGGTTAGAGTCGGGTCAGATATTTTTGTTGTGCGCCTCCAATTTTTTTTTTTTTTTCATTTATTTTGTAAATTCAAAAGCTTCACTGCGCTCTAAGCGGGCTTCAGATAAAGTTCAGTTAAGGGTTTTGGAAAATAGATGCTTGATTGCTAGTCGGTGTTGAGCGATTATCGGATCTGATTGTCGATTTGATAAGTTTTTGGGTAGCGATTTTGTTCGTTGTTGTAATTAAAATCTGAGGTTTCTGGAATCGCGATTTACAAAAAGAGTGAGCTGGAAAGAGGTGCCGAAGTAGATGGCGATCTTATATGCCTTGGTTGCTCGTGGAACGGTGGTGTTATCGGAGTTTAGCGCGACTTCTACTAACGCGAACTCCATCGCGAAGCAGATTTTGGAGAAGCTGCCGGGAAACGATGATGATAGCCACATGTCCTATTCTCAGGATAGGTACGTCTTCCACGTGAAGCGAACCGATGGCCTTACCGTCATCTGTATGGCCGATGAAACTGCCGGAAGTAAGCCGCTTATCTAAAAATTTTCATTTACTCCTGTCTTTCTGATTATAAAATGATTAACAGGCTGTGGATGAATCTCTCATTGTGTATGGATTTGCTTGGTTATAGTGTTGTCAATATGAAGTTAGCCGTGAATGGGTGTTTTAATGCCTCCTTATGGATTGTTATTGGTGATAATATTAGAAAGGATGATATATCTGGAAACATTTTGGTAATATAAGGATGGTCATATGGCTTGCTTCGTGTTTTCATTGGTTCAAATTCTATATTATGTTGGGTGAGAAGTGGTAAATTTTTCTAACACTTTTATGCTGCACAGGGAGTATTCCGTTTGCGTTTCTGGAAGAAATTCATCAGAGATTTGTGAGAACATATGGCCGTGCAATTCATTCTGCTCAAGCCTATTCCATGAATAATGAATTTTCAAGAGTTGTGAGTCAGCAAATGGAATACTATTCGAATGATCCAAATGCAGACAGGATAAGCAGAATCAAAGGTGAAATGGGTCAGGTAAAGTTGCAAAACTATCTCTTTTTTTTCTGCTCCATAATCCGGTGACGCCAAACTGTTTTTCTCTGCATTTTGGCATTATTGTTAAGTTTTGCTTGTGTGTTTGTTTTCATTTTCAGGTTAGAAACATGATGATTGAGAATATCGATAAGGTCTTGGATCGAGGGGAGCGTTTGGAATTGCTAGTTGATAAAACCACAAATATGCAAGGTAACACTTTTCGTTTCAGAAAGCAAGCTCGCCGTTTCAGAAGCATAATGTGGTGGAGAAATGTCAAGCTTACGTAAGTATTCTTAGCTGAAAACCCTTCTAAAAAAACCTACTTATCTAATAGACTTGACAACAGACAAATTATCAGTTTTTTGCTCCAATTCCCTTACATGCTTTCTTGTGGAATAGGTTATTTTATATATAATAATTATTTGAAATAACTTTTACAATCTTCGTGGAGTTCTTTGTTGTTTGATTCTCTAAACTCATGAGCTTGTTTCTCTGCAGGATTGCATTGATACTTATACTCTCAGTGGTTGTATACATCGCGATGGCCTTTGTTTGCCATGGGCCAAGTCTTCCTTCTTGTTTCAAGTAAGAAAACGATCCCTTAGATTCACCTCTCCGTCTTCGAGAACTCATCAGACTCAGCTTCAATTTTGTAATCTGAGGTATGTTTTGCGTAAAAAATGTGTGTTTATGTGTTCTTCCAACTATCAGCTTCTGTATTAGAGAATGAATCGTTATTTACAAGTGTATTATTTCTCTGTTAATATTAAGTCCCCGTCTGAGTGCAATATCTGCTGATATTGTGATGCATAAATACATTGTGACGTTAGAGACTTACGAGTATTTTCTATATAAAGCATGATGTTTCGGAATAATGAGGGCGGGTTATAAAAACCGATGTTTAGGCGTTGTTGAATCTGTAAAGACTGTTCAATCTTTTAATAAGAAAAGAATCTCTTTAATTCCATGAACAATTCACGATATCACTATGAAAGCGAGATCCAATTACCATTTGCTTTCATGGATAACATTCAGATTTCAAAACAAAAAGATAGACTTCGGGATCAGCGTTTGAAAACGCAAACGAAGAAAACTCCTCTCGTTCTCTCAATGCAAAGAAACTACAAGCCAAAAGGAAAACAAACCATTTTTCTTTTCTTCATAAAATGTCCTTAAGAACAGATTGACCCTGAAACTTGTCGACTTTAGATCTCAAAAACAAAAATCTCTTATCAAGATACGTTCGCTTCATTTCCAAAGATCCCAACTTTCCTGTTGTCTTCATCAATCTCTCCCGAAACTCATTCGTCTCTTTTTCCATCACAGCAAGTTTTTTCAAGCTCAACTCCATTTCTTGCTTGGCAAGTAACAAACCTTGCTCGCATGCTTCTTTCTCCATCACTACCGTATCGCGTCTTTTGATAAACCTCGTTGCCTCAACAATTTCCTCAAGAACGGACTGGAGCCAACCTACTCGGATCTTTGCCGTCTCTACGTCCTTAACGATCGCCAGAATCTCTCTGGCTCGTGTTTCAGATAACCTATGCAGCGGCGTTGACCGGAGCTCAATAATAACCTCAGCTAGAGCTTCGAGGTGGTATGTTCTCTTGGAGAGAGATTGGAGCTTGGAATCTGATGTGATGTCTCCATAATTGTTGAATATGCTTTGAAGAATGAAGGAGAGACGAGCTTTGACCTTGTATTCTCCGACAGAGACAACGTCAGACGAATGAGAGGTTTTGATAACAAGAGACTTGTTCTCTGGAGACAAAAGAAGCTCAGGGTAGAGTAGAACAGAGTCTTTGTCGTCATCATTGAAAACAGAGTATGCTCTGTTCCAAAGAGGAACAGATTGTAGAGAGATCTCTGAGCCTAAAATCATCTCTGTTTTTCACGTAAGAAACACAGGTAAAGCTTTTCTTTTCTTTTTTTGTTTCTCGCAGGAAAAGCTCGAGAAACAATCTGAAGTTATCTTCCTCTCTCTCTCCCTCCCTCCCCCTCTTAAAGACTTTTGTTTCAAAGTTTTATATAAATTGAGAAATTTTAGCGATATTTTATTGTAATTTCTCAACGATATTTTATTGTTATGTATTCGAGTTTGCAACTAGTCTGACTTTGACTCGATAAAATCATCACTGTGATCGCGTTCTTGACTTTGTCAACTTCTCTGTTTTAGGTTATTTCTTTTTGTTCAAACCAAAGAACCAAAAATAGATATTTAAAAATTTGATAAGAAGTCATAGTCTCAGATATTTGGCCATACTCGAAGACAACATTGCAAGAAGTCTTTAAACAAACAAATATCACAACAAGGTAGGGCAGAAGCTACGTCAAAGTCGTCAAGATCTTAAATCAAAAAGAACAAAAAAAAAATTAATTTTGAAATAATAATCCTAATGGGCCTTGTTTTGGGTTAGCCTACCGTTACAACTAGGCCTGCATGCAAATCTAGAACGCAACATTGCTATAGTTTCTGAAGATACTATAAACGCACAATTCTATGTATAAAAGAGTATATAACAATTTGTATTTCACTGTGAAAGAGGGATTCGAACATTAAGCCTTCGTAACCAGATAGAATGCATAATCATATGCAACATATCATATGGTTGCGAAGGTCTGTTTATCACAAAGTGTTTTCGAACCTCAAGCACTCTTCTTTGCATGTTCAAGTAATCTTCTTCAGATATTGCTTCAAGAATCTTCTTTATCTCCGGAATTTTCGATATCGGTATATGAACCGAGAATTTCTTCCAATTCAACACGTCGCTGAACGGAAGAATGTAAGCATCAGCGATGATGACCGGAACGCAACCAGAGAAAAGTGACTCCACGATTCTTGGACTCGCTACTTCCCAACCACTCGGACACAGACAAAACTTCGACAGATCCATCATTTTGGTGTAATTCATGGTTTTAGGGACATACTCGTAGACAAGGACGTCTTTATCTTTTTCTTTCCAATGTTGGAAAAGTATTTTCCGTACTTCTCCATGAGAACCGCCTGCGAAGAATGCTAAGAGCTTGCGGTTTAGAGGCGGCTCTCCGGTGTGTACAAACCCTAATTGGCCGTAGTGAATGTTGATTTCCGGTAATGAAACGTCTCTCATAGGAATGAATCCCTCGGAGGCGTTGGCATTGCATAGAGCTCTGATGAAATGCTTGTATAATTCTGGATCCATCGCTGAGACATCAGGTGCCTTGAATACAAGGAACAGAAAGGAAACTTAGGTTATGATGTTTTTTTACAGTTTACTTGTGTAACAAGTTAACGGAGACTCACCCAATCGTGACATGAGAGGAAGAAATGGTCAGCACCACGACTTCGATTCCAATAAGGGTACCGATTAGAGACGAGAGAGATGTAGTCTTTGACAATATTTTGGAGACGGTCACGGGCGTAGCTAGTGTAAGGTCTATAAACAAAACGTATGATATTGACAATCCCTACGGGGATGTAAAACACGGTGGCTTCCTCTGGTGAAGCCGCCGCAAAATGGCCTTTTCTGTTCTCAATCTCGTCCATGAATTGGCCTTCAATGGCGTAAATGTTGTTGAGAGGACCCTTGTGAAACAGAGGAGCATCTCCTTCTCTATATGTCCATATCTTAAATCTCTTCTCCATCTCTCTGTGGCTCCTGTTAACAAATTCAAAAACATTACATATGCACAAAGCATGTGTTTGTGTTTACACAATGAGACTTTTAAAACTTTTAACATATAAAGAACAATGGGAATGATATGTTTGCAAATGTCAAACTGAGGGAGATGGAGAGAAAAGGTATGGACAACTTTTCTTAAAATGTCTGATTTTGAATTCTGAAGAGAGAGAGAATAAAGTGCAGAAAATAACCTAACTACCAAGTGATCAAACTAAACAATGTTGTTAAACAATGTTGTATATTATCATATATTTTTGCATTACATCTACTTTATTTTAGCACCAAACATTAACTTAGTTAAAAATTAGATTTATGTAGTGAGAGAGAGATAAGCAAAAATAGGTAAAAAGGAGAGAGAATGGGAGTAAGAAAAGGTCTTAACTGGTGAAAAGTAAAAGCATTGAGATAGACAGATCCATCTGATATGAACCCCAAATCCGAATTGTTCCTCCAATCACGACGACGGCGGAGATTCTCTTCTCCGGCTTTCCTTATGGCGGCTCTCGCCATTGCAAGCCCTTCTTCGATTCTCTCCGCGGCTTCATCTACTTCTTCGACAACAACCGTGGCAACTTCTGACGACTGCTTCAGTTTAAACATTATTAATTAACCAACAAATATTTGAAACATAATAAATTAATCTAACAATTCGTAGCTAAATACCCAAAACCTAGAGACAACAAAACAAAAAGACAATAAAGGAACTAAACTTGTGTATGAAGAAATTATCGAAAAGGAAGAATTTGAGTACATTGTTAAGACAAGAGGAAGAAGAACTAAAAGGGAATAATCTGAAGGAAGAGAAAATAGGTTCCGGAGAAGACGAAGATGAGAGAGAAAGACGACAAGAAGGATCATCATCGACGACGGAGGAGAGAAATCGATTATGGTGATTAATAGAGTAGATGAAGAGGAGGATGGCGATTGAAGGGTAGAGAAGAAACGGCGTCGTACAAGTCAGATCCGCCATTAACTAGGGCTTGCTTTATATTTCTTTCTACAAAAGAAGAAGAAGAAGTCAAGAAAAGATGAAATTAAGAAATTTTAGGGTTGTTTGTGTTTGGTTGATGTTTCTCTTTATTTTTTTCTTCTTTATTCACTTCTGTAACTCTTCTATTTATATGTGTGTTACTGTTTGACCGTCTAATATGGTTTCGGAATTTTTGGGTTAACAAAGTGCAGAAAATTCAATCATTATTATTTCTTTGGTCAATGAAACTCAAGCAACTAAGCGTGACTCTCTTTCGGGTTGTTTTTAGTTCGGTTTAGGTTGGATTTCGTTTTGTTTTATGTAACAAAATTTATTTGTTTGCTCTCAATATTTTATAACAAAATATCTTTCAGTTTCTTCTTCTTCTTTCAAGATTGGCTTCAATTTCTGTTAAGGTTATCCTCATATATACAAAAATTAAAATAAAAGGAAAGCATATATTACATTCAACTCAATTTTCCCGATTTTGTTTAGATTGGATTTGGTTCGGTTTTCTAACTAAAACATATTATTTTTTATCTTTATTTTCTTCTTTCAAGATTGGCTTAAATTCCCGTCAAGGTTATCCATTTATACCAAAGTTAAACAAACAGGAAAACATAGATTACATTCAACTCAATTTTCCCGAATTAATTTAGTTTCGATATAATCAATTATATAATTGGACACCGCTCATTAAATACGAGACTAGAGAATATTCATATATACGTTTTCTGTTAATGAAGGATATACGCACCATTATTATTTTTTTTATCCTGATATTTCAATATTTTCATATGAACATTTGACAATTTGATTCGAAAAAGGTTTAGTTAAATTTTATAACTTTGAGATTAAACGTATAGATAGTAGAAACAATAATATATTTATTTCCATGTACAATTAATTTTACCTAAGTATATATAATATACTATAATGGAAGTATTTTTAGCAAAATTTTATTTTATTATTTTTTCATGCGCAATTGGCAAATAATAGTAATACTAGCTAGAAATTGATCCGCCAATAGAACAATTTTAAAACTATACTGTATTGTAATTTTTTAATATATTTCTCAACATTTAAATGTTTATTTTAAATTTTTAAATATTAAAATAGTGATGATAATATGTAATCTTTTTAAATATACTGATTTATAAACAATATATTTAAAAAATAGATAAACTCAAATGATTATAAAAATGGTATTGAGCTTCATAATGAAAAAAAAAATAGAGATAAAGATTGGTAAGAGATAGTGAAAATGGAATTGTTCAATCAAGAATGGTTCCACACTGCTTCGAATCAGCACACAAGGCAGCACATTCAAATCGTATAAACCAATGCATTTAGAGTAATTAAAAGTTACAATTCGTTTACAAAAGGCCACATCTTTTCAAGTTCAAGAGTAAACGCATTCATCTTTTCATATATTATGATTCTCATATAGATTTTATAATTTTCATTTTTTAATTTATATTTCTAATTTTTCTCTTACTTTTGGATGGGCCGCCCCCTAATTCACAATCGATATTCCAATGTCATAGTCTTTTTCCTCTGTTAACATTTCTTTTCGGCCCATATGCTTCGTTTTGTTCCAAAAGGGTATTATAGTCATTTCCCCATAAACATACAAAAGAATCGTGAAAAAAATTGGACGATGTAATTAAACTCCTTGGAAACGTAAAAAATCGAATGTCGTAATCAAAAAGGCAGGGGAATAACAATATACAAGGACGTAACGCATTCTATTTTGTCATAACTCTTTTCTGACAATTTTCTTACCTCACTTTTCGCACTTCCTCTTTTCTCAATTTCTATGTATTCGTTTGAGAATCCCACACGAAATTCCAATTAACATTGAATGTTGGCGTTTTTTTTTGTTTAGTTGGTAATAAACTAGTTGGGCTGTTAATTTGTCTGTGATGAGGGCTTTCTTCCAAAATCTGTTTACAAACCAGAGAATGACCCAACTCAAGTGTCAGCATCGCAAGCCTTTTGTTGTTGAAGAATGAAACACTATTGGAATTTTTAATTTCCTTTTTATCGCAAGCATTTTTAGTTATAATATTTTTATACGTTTAAAATATTAAATTTATTTCTGTAATTTATATATATTATATAAAATGATGCGGAAAATCAATAGATTATTTTCTTATCAATATTTAAAAAACCGGTGAAAATTTTGTTAAAATTTTTAGTAGACAATATGAAAGAAAAACATTTAGAAATTCTGGGGAAAAGTGTTTGGTTAATATTTTCCACCAATTTTTCCAACCGTTTTCTCTCATGAATTGGATTAAATATTCAAACAAAATTTTGGTAAATCAAATTTTGCGAGAAATATGAGAAAATATAATTTTTTACAGAATTTCTTCTATTTTTTTGTGAAAAAATCATTTATTTTATGTAGTGTGTGGTGCGAAACCTGTTCGTTTTGTAGTCGTAGGAAGTTGCGATTACGTCATATGGTCAAACGTTAATTCGTTTCCTATTGTAGGATTTTGCGGTTAAACGCTGCGATCGACCGCAAAAATATACGGTAAAAAAATTTAACCGCTATGGAATTGTAGTGTTTGCGATCAAATAATTACGATACAACCTGCGGTGGTCAAATGAACAACAATACTACAACGTCTAACCGCACCATCTGATCGCAATTCGTTGCCATAGATAATACGGCAAAGAAACGAACAGCGCTCATGTATTATTTCAGTTTATTTTTCGAAAGTTTTAAGATTTCTTTCGGATTATATTTTTAAGATTCATTGATTTTTAACAAAAGGATTTCATGAGGTGCATTTTGAAAGTTAATTATTAATCTAAAAAGTAGAGACAAGGTACGTGATTTGCAGTCTCATCTAAGAAAATAGGATGAAACTTGAAACACAGAATCTTGTAGTGAATGGCTATAGATTATCTACGAACAACCAATAGAAATATTTGATTTTCGATAAGAGAGAATGATCAGAAACTCACAGAAAGAATGTGAATGAGTTTTAGGAATTCTTTTTTTTTTTCTTCTAAAAATGCCAACTGAAATTGTGACATAGCCTCGAAAAAATGCCAAAACAGAACATAAAAAAGGTAAAAGAAGTTTTGTAATGTCTTTGCGGTTTCTGATTGTCACATGTATTGTCTGAGTATTGGTTTTTCTCAAACTAAAGATTAAAGAGTTAATTAACATCTCAACGAAGGTGTGTGGGTCATACTCATCACATGTCTGTTCTGTTTCCATATATCAACAACTGTTATCTAATTATTAATCATTTTTAACGGATAGTTTTTTAAAAGTTAAAGTTGTTTAAAAAAGCATTTTTAAATTAATAATGATGGCAATTAAATTATTATTTAAAAAGATTTAATTTATTATATAAAAACCAATAAAATACATTCAGCTAACGTGATTATAAAATGTATAATTCAATATTCGAACGTTAATTAATATCGAAATCAATACTCATGCACGAAAAAATCACTTGGCTTGACGAAAAATAAAATAAAATTGGGGTAAAGGAAAGAACAAAGACACGAGCTTTGCCTCTTGCATTTAGTAGTCATAATTTTTAAAACAGTTGTTCACAATTAAACATATCGAAGAGCATCATGTGTGTCTCTTTCTATCTTTAAATTTTGCTATATATATAAAGATAGATGTCACATTTGAAACAAGGTATTGATCTGCGCAAAATTTCTGTTATAATTTCTGAAAATCTTGACAAATTTCTGTTAATTTAGCTAATTTTCTATGTATTTTTTATGTGCATCGTGTATGAATTTATGGTATTTTCATCTAAGTGTTAAAAGTCTGATTAATGTGTACATTTCAAGAAAAGTATTGGTCAAACTATGTTTCTCACCGATTATTCCATACAATAATTGCAATCCATAAGAACAAAGACTCTCAAATCGGTCGCGAGTTCAAATGTTAAAGTATGAGTTTTTTTATGTTAAAAACAGTTTTTAAAGTACTATAAAATCATTTTGTTTCAAAAATATATTAATTATTTTTCAAGTTTCAATATTTAATTCTAAACTCCAAATTTAAAAAAAAAAAACCAAAATGATAAATCCAAATATTTAAGTTATACCCTTAAAAATCAGGTTATGATATTTCTTCTTTTTAATTTGTAATTTATTTTAGTCTATAATAAATTTAAAAGTAACTCATTTAAAATAAACAGATATTCTTAGAAAATATAGAAAATAACCTTTATAGTAGTTTACGATATTTTAAAATGTAGTTCGATTCTAAACAGGAGAGGTATATTTCAGAGGATAATATGTTGTTATAATAGTCATTAAATATAGGATATGGTCCCTATTGCAAGTCATTTTTAAACCGGGTTGGCCCAAAATAACCTCACATAGGTGTCAAAAGAACAAGACTGCAAAATAATACGTTAGTGTCAAACTGACAAAACGATTAATAAAGAGTTATACAGTTTATATAGATGTTAAACGTGTGAACTAGAGATGGAAAATTAACCAAAACGATTAAAAAACTCAAGTTGAAACTATTGTAAACATTTGCAACAATTTTAATTTTTAAAACCAATAAAAAAAACATGATTTCAATTCTGGTTTATGCATTATTGTAGTTGTGCCGAATGCAATAGAACCAAAAATACGTCAAAACAAAAAAAAGACAATGAAGTTGGAACAAGTTGGCTTAAGAGTTAAGACACAAGCAACCCTATCTTTAAGTCTTTTTCCAGAATTCAAATCCGCCACGCAAAATACACTCACTTTCTTAACCATTTAATTAAATTACTAACAGCATTTTCGGTTAACACACAATTAAATATGCACGTCTTCTGACACGAGATCGAAGTCAGAAGTAACGCTTTGAATTAGATTAATTAACCATCACGATGGTGTTTATTGCTTAATAGTAATAATACGTATCTTGGAAAATCTATTTTAAGTATAATACAAGCATATTATTAAAGTTTTATATTCGTGAAAATATTCTAAATCAGATGAAAATATTAGTTAAATCCCCTAATTAAGGAAGATGTTTCGTCGCTTTATTTCAGTTTTCACATCATAATAAGTTTGGTTTCCAACTCACCTAAATCTCCTTATTTCGCTTTCACGCTTTATGATTTTATTTTTATGATGCAAATTCATTGCTCTACGTTATATAAAATTTGTGATTATATTTAATATTGCCATGTATATCTCTTCATATATATTTAGGAATTTTGCGACCTAATAATAATCCCTAATATATTATTTGGGAAACTTTTTAACAAAGTAACATTATCCTTACGTGTTAATAACGAAAATACCATGCTGACGTGTCAACACCACAGCGAGTTTCAGCTTAAATATATAAAAGGGTTTAACTTACTAGAATAATTACAATACATGCCACTAATATTAATTTGGTTAGAGAATAAATATAACTTATTCAACTAACCAAAAAATACTGTTACATTTGTAAAAACAATAATTTTATTTCTTTAAATTTTTTATATGTTAGTTTATAAATAATTTCAAATAAATATAAATAGATTTAAGTTACTATCATAATCCCTAATACATTATTTGAGAAATATTTTAATAAAATAATTTTACTCTAACGTGTTATTAATAGAAATATCATGATGAAGTGTCATCACTAAAGTAAATTTTAAATAAATATATAAATAAGTTTAACTTATTAGAATAATTACAAATATATCATTGTTATTAATTTGGTTATATAATTAATATATTTTATTAAACTGACAAAAAATACTATTAAATTCATAATAAAAATTATTTTTCTTTTTTTAGTTTGTATATATAAAAATTAATGTTAAAATTAATTTTAAATAAAAGTTAAAATTATATAAATATTTAATTTATATTTACTAATAAAATATAATTTACGAATATTTTTTCCCACGCATGGCGTGGGTATGAATCTAGTAATAATAATATTAGGCAAATAGTCGGGCCGACCTCTTATGATGTCACTATGAATTGAAATTATGAAAAAGAATATCATTTTGTTTAACAATATGATGGTGGCATATACGCATTCCAGGTAAGGAAGACGTGTATTCCCATATTTCCTTCATCTTATTCTTTTGTTCAATTTATTGTTATTATGCCTATTCCAAAATTAAACCAGACTACTAGACTCTACTGGTATATAATCGGCTAATATCTCATGATGTCACTATGATTTTGCATATATGAAATTTATTTTTTCAACTATCATTCTCAATTTTGCAAAAATACTTCTATATTTTTGGAAATTCTAGCGAGCCTTGTTTCAATACTGAAGAGTCACCACAGAGAAACGACATATGAAAGACTAACATTTTGCAAAATATATTGACTATGTAGCTGATAGTGACAGTCGACCATATATTTTAAGCACTTATTACCATGTGGATCATAATTCACTGTCCAAAATAATCTTAAAATTTTTTAGAAAAAGTTTTGAAAAGCCCACATTAATATATTTTTCTTATAATGTTTTAGAAATTTAGAAATAATTAAAAAGAAATGAAGATCCTTTGCCAATAGAATAAACAAAACATATTATAAATTTTAATATTTTTAATATAAAAATTAATGTTGGTCTCAAAATTAACCCTACCCATTGTAAAATTTGCTCACCAACGTCTAATTTTACTTTAGATGTGTCTCTAGACTTAAAATATCTCAAAACTTTCCATCATATATAGGTTCAATGTGTAAGCACATCCATTTATTTATTTGTTTACAGATCCATCACAAATAATTTTTACCTCTCTTTTTGATTTCTCACTAAAAATTCGAAAATGTACCTGTTCACGAATCGAAAGATTCCCAAACTAATATTTAAATGCATTTTCCATCTACTCCTCTAATTATGGATTCATGTTGGGTCGTTTTCTATGGTCACTCAGCTACCCTTTCCATTCCCTTTCCAACTTATATCAATCATGTTTTCTCACTTTTATTTTCCGTATGTGATCAAATTACTCGTCTTGGATAATTCATTTTTTCTACTTCACGTATTTTGTTCTGCTGGTTTAATCTTTCGAAATTTGATTTCCTGGTTAGTCTAGTAGTTGCTTAACGCATCCTGAAAATGGATAAATAAACCAATTAAATATTTACAGAAAGTAAAACAAATTAACAAAAATGAAAGAACATACCTCAAACGAACCTGGAAAACTAATGGAAGAAACGACGATGGATAACGGAAGACGCGTACGTTGACGGAACACGAATGAACGGGAATCTGACAAACGCTGCATACATGACACCAATGGATGGATGTGAGAAAAGAATAATTGAATTTGAGAAATTTGATTCAGATCTATTTCTACCAGATTCGATTTTCCAATTTTAGGTGTAATTTCGACAGTCCACGACATTTTTTGTTCTCAGAGAGCATCAAAACAGTAAAATGAGTATGTACAATGCATTTCGCATTTTCTTCACCCAACAAAAACAAAAAAAATTATGATGCTGTCTTCCTTTCTTTAGATCTTCGTTTACAAAACTCGATTTCGCGGTAGATTCTCATCCAAAACAGCCGGATATCTCGTTCATCTTCATCTGTCTCTGAGTTTACTTTTCCGACCGTATTCAGATTTCTCTTCGCTGAATCTGTCGCCCTAGTTATCATTGGTTGTTTTAGAGAGAAGAACAAACCTGAAACCTGGAACCTGAAATCAGATCCGATCATTTATCAATAGATTTCGACATGATTGAGAGCCTGCTTGGACGAGGCTGAAACGCAGCTCGTCTTTTCAGATGATGCGACGAAGGCCGAATCAAAGTCGTCAAGGCTCTTCTCACCCATTCTCCTTCAACGCCGCCGATTCTCACAAGAGAATTCGTCATCGCAGATCGGCGCATATTCAAACTATTGGTCGGATACGAAGCTGTACCTTGACCGTGAGGATTCGCCACGTTCTTGTGGAGACTACATCTAAAAGATCCAGGATGCGTCGTCGGAGAACACATACACCTCCTTCTAGTCTCGGTGATCTTGTGGCTACTCGTCGGCTGCTGCTTTTTCGAAACGGATATGGAACTGTTGGTAGGCGAGATTGATCTTCTGTCAAGAGAATACCGAAACGACTGAGCCATCGGTTGCGCCGTGTACAGATTCACACGAGTCGGCGATGCAGATCGGTGATGACTGTGATTTTCGTGTTGGTTGCTGAAGAAAGCTGAAGACGGCGACGAAAAGCTAGAGCTCGTAGAAGAAGCGAACGCTGAGGAAGAAGACGACGGAACAGCTTTCGAGTAAGCACCACAAAACCGACCCGACGGCGATTGTGAACGAAGCACAGGGCCACTGGATTTGGTCGTTCGAGAAGATGTAGTCACCATAGTTTTTCAGTCGAAATAGAAATTAGAAAGAGTCAGAAAGGAAGAGAGAAGAGAATGAAAGCGGTTTTTTTATGATCTCTCCTTAAGAAGACCCCGGAGGGAGGTTGGTTCGGCAAACCTAGCGAGTCTCAGGAACCGAATTTATAACAAAAGCTCTTCAATGGCATTAAATGTAAATAATTTCAAAGATTTTGAGCTTTTTCGATTATGAGTAATTCTATGTCAGGTTAGTCAAACTTAACCATGGTTAGCATATTATATAAGTTTTTTAGTTTCCTTTTTATTAATATTTTCAACTTGGCGGTTTTGCCGTTTCGAAAAGAATCGGGTTCTGATCCAACGGGTGAGAAGGGATACTTTTGTGGGCATTTCGAAAAGCTGCCACGTATTATGACTAAAAAAGATGTCAACTCGTACCCCCGAAAAGCTGCGATAATTACAGAATGCCATTGCTCGTTGTTTCAAAAGCCGGATTTGCAGTTCCAATGGTCTTTTCTCGTCACAATCTGTACTATGATTTTATACAACAATACTAAAATCGGTGAATGCGAGTCGTGGCGACAAAAATCACATATGTTATATGTAAGTACTAATTTAAACATATATTAATATAAAACTTCAAATCAATGGGTTAAAAATAAAGTTAACATTGTTTAAAGAGTTCTTATATAAGTTTGTAAGATATTTTAGAATTTATAGTGTAGAGTATACTAATAGATATCAAAACGTTTTAACCGCACATTTTAATGATCTTGTTTGTTGGTCTGAAACATGCGTTTGGTCGTCGATATAGAAATGTCTTGTTATGCTTAGTCTCTTAATGTCAATAATAGTTACTAATATTCAATTTAAAGTTGTAGCTAACATCCAACAATAAATCTTATAGCACGAACTTACACATGTCAAGTTACATCTATGATCTAACTGAATCTCATATAGTAGCTGTGGTTGCTGGATTATTGTGCAGATTGTTGTTAACACTTTAAATACAATATGTTCATACGAATAAACATGTCATAGTTATCGGCAAAAAATAACATGTAATAGTCATAATTAACAAATTAAAATATTTTAACAACTTTTCACCTCAAACCTACTGGTGACTTAGCCAAATTCTTGGAGGGACTTAAAGCAAGGTCATAAGCACAACTAGTTTCTATTTGTTTGGTGGATTGTAAAAGATTGAAATACCGACTTCTGCAATGCTAGTCGATCTCTCCTCTGACGACAATTAATAGCAGATTGCTCTTTATTTCTTCGGAAATATCCCAAAGCACAATTTCTTAACATGGTTGATAATACTCAACATATGTTAGATTCTTACTCTAAGATGTTTTTGAACAGGTTAGTAACTGCATGCAGTTTCATATCACCATACGATTGGGACACGTTACTCTATGACCTTCGCTCTTGATTATTCGGGCAATCGAATCCTAAAAAGATTCATTCTTCTGATTTGACAATCAGCGTTCTACAGACTATGGATTGAAACAACCATCTTCATCAAAATCATCTTCAAAAATTGTGCAAAAAATATCGATTTTATTATTTGGAATCGTTCCCCCTTCACTTCGGGACAGCCAATGTCATATGACTTTCAACTGACACAGCCATGGTTTGCCATTGGAGGCAACCAAAAACAATTGGTTCTTCGATAAAAAAAGTTAAACTAGTTCTGGATTTAAAATTAGTTTCCACTGGAATGAGCTTTGCATCTTCTTCTTTGAAACAGAAAGAGTTATAAGAAAATTACTATCATAAGATTTACCATATTATTTCAGACTCTAAGATACGATCTTATCTTAAGTACGAATATTGTAACAGTATATAGTTAAAAAAAATCTAAGAAATAAAATAAAAGTTAGGATAGTAGGGGGATCAATAATGCGAGGCACATGGAGTTCGTGTTGGGTGAGTTAGGGACAAAACAGTTTACTTTTGTATGGTCGGGAAATACAATTTGTTAATGCAAATACCTTCTAGTCCCACGTTACTACGACACGTGTGACTGGCTCTCACACGTGTCAACGCTTCCCTATCCTCATCATAACAATCTATAGAGACAAAAGTGTTTAACTGGTTATTCAATGTCTGACACTGAATTTAGAGTTATCTAACATGGTCCTGGTCATGGTCTGGTCATGGTCATGGTCATGGTCATGGTCATGGTCATGGTCATGATCATGTGATTATTGTTTCTTACTACAATCAATGGTATCATCTCTATTAGTCTCTTTTATTGATTTTACTTTCGATTTGAGCTATATTTTTTTTGTTTATTAATGCAAACAAAGTGTTTTTACCTTAGTGGTGAAACTGGTGATAAGACTACGAGAGTGGTTTGTTGTTTTGTAGATCTTTTGCAAGTGTGTACGCATTATTAAATAGTATTGTTTTCTTTTTGGCGATTAAAAAGGTTATGGGAGAGTATAAAGCGATTTAAAAGTCCCTTATTAGTGGACATTTACGTATATATTATCATGTAATATATATGAAATACATGCTATGATAATGTTTAAACAGAAGAATCTTATATTGATGACTTGCTGCCAATGCATGATTATTTAGTAATAAATTTGAGAATCCCATTATTAAGAATAAGATGCTTATTTTACTCTGGGATATTTTTTTTTATTAAAGTGGTGGCAGCAACGATGTTGTATCCAATATTATACTAATATCTAGATTTTAATAACTATATATGATTTTATACTGATTTGCCATTTTTTAATTTTCCGTTTCGACATCTCTTTTTAGATTTGGTTAATCACTGGTCCATCCACCTACATGAGACATGTGAATATTTTGGTATTAACTAAACAATCTAGAAATCCTATTCTATTTTTAAAAAAGGATTTACCAATATCAGTAATCTATATTTTTAATTTTGGTTAAAGGTTTTTGTATTGTATCAATAGTTTACTCGTCTATTTTCTTTTCCATCATAAGCAATTTCGAAGAAGCGATAGTAGTTTCGAAATGTTGTTGCCCATTATATTATCTTAATCAACTACACTTTATTCGATAAAAGGCAAGGCATGTTCGGTTTAGTTAGGTGATTGAAAAGCATACATAGGACCAGGACCATTCTCTCTTTCTTTCAGATTGGTTTCATCTACAAAAGGATCAAAATAAACTCTGTTCCATCCACAATAATCATCGCAAAAGTCACCACTTTACTTTGATCTAACAATATGACCCAAAACATTCTGGTGGCCAGACCTAGAGAAAGCAAACAGATAGTTATTAGTTGTGTATGACATAACAATTTGGGAGCTAGAAAATTTGAGAAACGAAGTTGTCAGACTACTAAGACTTTACCCGCAGAAGAGCTTTTCCTTCAATGAGATTGTAAGGTACAGGTCCAAAATTACGTGAATCGGTTGAAGCATACAAGTTATCTTCCTGAATCCAAATATGACCTTTTGGAACCTATTTTGAACAAGCAAACACAAAACCTAACTCAGAGAAGCTTCGGTGCTGCAAAATAACCAATATTGGTCGCATAGAACTCAGATATGTGTGCTAATATGCTGAAGAGGTTTATAAGACAGGAAGAGAGCCTAAATGCTAAAACTACTCTGAAATCTACTTTAATCGAGACCAATAACTAGCAATGCATATCACACACATACAATGATACAAACCCTAAATGCTATAACTAGTCTGATACCGCCAATAACCGGCAATGCTTCACCTTCTAGACCATGACAAATGATCAACCATACACAGATAAACCCTGAACCCAAGAAATTTGCACATACCATACCAAAATATGGAATTTCTAATGGAGAGATTGCTCAATTTTCATACCACAACGCTGACTGAGGCATCACCGACTAATGGGTCAGCAGAGAAAGTGAGCTTATAGCCTTCTAAGCCCAAGATCCGTTTTGTCACCATCCGATTTGGGTCTCTAGGAGATCGAACCAACACAATGTCACCGAGCCCAATCTTATCGAACCGGTGTGATAAATGTTCCGCCAAAATGACATCGCCGGCGAGACTAAGCGTCGGAAGCATGCTGGGGCCTTGAACCTAAAACCCAATACAAACGGAATTAGATTTCGTTGGAGAAGATGAAAGAGTAAGTTTTGATATTAAAAAAAAGAAAGATAAGATTTGAGTTTCAACAATTACAGACGTGAGACGAGGAGATTAGGTAACGATCGGTGACATGAAGCAGACAGAGAAACTTGCATACGATTGATACTTGATCGAATACCTCCTTCTTCGTTCCACGCCATTGCTTCAGATAACTAAGGTACTGAACCAACTAGATGGCTACGCTTAAAACGACTCGCAGTTGGTTGTTCCACACATTAAACGGCACCAAGTTTTGAAACGGAACCAACTAGACAGGAAGAAGTGTACTCAAGACCAAGGATAATGGTTAGAGAGGAGGGGCATCAGAATCATACGTGGAACACGGAATCTAATGTTTACTTTCCTCTATATTAGCGTTTGAGAATTTCTTTAATGTTTCTAACGGAAGAATGTTTTATAACAGTACTCCGCTCCGGTGCCGTCTCCCGTCTCGGAAACGTCTCGGAGACGGTAGGGGACACCACTTTCTTTCCTTTTTATTTCTTTAATATTCTATTATTATTTTATTAAATAAATATCTTATATAATATTCATTTATGTGATATAAAAAATGAACATCAACACTATTACATCAAATTTTTTTTCCTTTTTACATATATCTTACATAATACTTTTGTATAAAAAAGAAAAAACTATTCTTATATAAATCTATTTATATCCCTAGTTTTCATTCTCAATTTTAAAAATACTATGAACCACAATTTGATAAAAAGTTATATATTATACTAATTCTGTTTTTTTGATATTGCAATTTAAATTCTTACTTTAAACTGTGCAATATATATAAAACTAGATTTATACCCACGGCATACGTGGGGAAAAATATTCGTAAATTATATTTTATTAGTAAATATAAATTAAATATTTATATAATTTTAAATTTTTTTATTTAAAATTACTTTTAATTTTATTTTTGTATATATAAATTAAGAAAAGAAAATTAATTATTTTTTTTACAAATTTAATAATATTTTTTGGTTAGTTTAATAAAATATATTAATTCTCTAACCAAATTAATAATAATGACATATATTGTAATTATTTTAATAATTTGAGCTCATTTATATATTTATTTGAAATTTACTGTAGTGATAACGTCAACATGTTATTTTTCTTAATAGCACGTCAGAGTAAAAGTATTTTTTTAATATTTTTCAAATAATATATTAGGGATTATGGTAGTAACTTTAATCTATTTATATTTATTTAAAATTTATTTATACATTA
This sequence comes from Pugionium cornutum, assembly GCA_018901935.1. NCBI lineage: Eukaryota > Viridiplantae > Streptophyta > Magnoliopsida > Brassicales > Brassicaceae > Pugionium > Pugionium cornutum. The sequence goes on from CM032162.1 coordinate 5,022,281, forward strand.
ACGTATAAAAAATAAAGAAATAAAAGTTATTATTTTGTAAATATAATAGTATTTTTTGGTTAGTTAAATAAAATATATTTATTCTCTTACCAACTTAATATCAATGACATATATTGTAATTATTCTAGTAATTTAAACTCTTTTATATATTTAATCTGAAACTCATTGTGCTATTGACACGTCAGCATGGTATTTTTGTTATTAACACGTCAAAATAATGTTATTTTGTTAAAAAGTTTTGCAAATAATATATTAGAAATTTTTATTGTACCATACAATTTAAATTGTTACTTTAAACATTAATTACTAGATAATTAACGTATTGATGCATAAAATTAACGCATTGATATATAAAATATATTGATGCATATGTTAATACGCATTGATGCATAAAACGCATATGTTAATACGCATTGATGCATAAAATATTTATATATCAATCTTGTAATAATGATTGATATTAATTTTGTTTTGATTCTAAAACCAAAAATTAAAGTATCGATACATAAAATATTTATATATCAATCTTATAATAATGATTGGTATTTATTCTGTTTTGATTTTAAAACCAAAAATTAAAACATTGATGCATATGTTAATACCAAACTTGTAATTAACACATTGATGTATAAAATACATAATATTATACATATTATGTATGATTACTTTAGTATTTATGAGTTTCTTTTATTTTTTTCGAATTTATATATTATACATACATTATATATTTTTTAATTTTTTTGAGTTTATACATTAGACATTCTTTTATTTTTTTTCGATTTTATACATTATAAATTATAAAATATATTGTTCTCATCCATGTATTATATATATTGCATAATTCAAATTTTTTAAAACTTTTATGATATTATACAGTTTGATTATATAAAATTATAAATTTTTAAGAAAAAGCGATCATATTGATAATTGTTCTGGTAGTAAATCTACTAATTTATCAAATCAAAATCAAGAACTTCCACTATAAAATTACAGTGATTAAGTTAGACAAATTTTAAATATGCCGTATTCTTTTTTCGTTCCTGTCCTCGTCCCGGATGCCCGTCCTCCGTTTCAGTGCAGCATACACTAGAATATGTGTTTCTTTGCAACGCTATTCTTTCCTAATAAAAATCATTGTTTTAAAGTCGATAACTCAAAAAAAAACAACAAATTATCCTTTCTCAACAAAATAGTCCTAGTCATAGAGCAAAACTAAAGCGTTAAACACACACTTAAACCTCAACTAAAGTCCTCCGAAAGATAAGAGCTGTTAGTTGTCATCATTAGTGAGCTGACATATTATGAAATTTTCATATATATAGATGATGTCATGAGTATCTAGCGAATATTCTCGATTTTAAAGTATAAAATGTTTTAATGATTATTTTTTGTTTCAAAAGATAAGACGTTTACATATTTCTATGAAATTTCAAATATATTAACTAATGTATTTTAGCATAATTTTTTAAAAAAAGTGAATTTAACTGAAACATTATATATCATATATATGATTACGAAATCACTGAATGGAAAATAAAATACGAAATAAAAACAAACCCTTAGAAAACGCTGAGGCCGACCCAAACCCAAACCCAAACCCAAACCCAAACCCAAACCCAAACCGGAACCCACGCCTCCACCCACTGATAACTCCCTTATCTTCTTCCCTGATTGATTCCTATTTATTCTCTCCAATACGATCTTTCTCTCTCGCATCTCCTTTTTTCCCTGGTTCTTTACAAGAAAAAACACATTCTTCGTTTCTCTACAATTTCTGTTTCACAATTTCCCTCAATTTTCGAAGAAAAAGAAAGAAAAATTCAAGATCGACGAGATGTACAACGAATGCAGCTCTCCATCTTCCGCTAGATCAACGAGAGGAACCGGTCACAGGATGAGATCTCCGATCTGCTGTTTAGGAGCGAACGCGGTGGTTGAGCCGGAGGCGATGATCGGACAAAAAACGCCGAAATCTCCTTACGATTGGCTCAAATCAACGGCGCAGGAGCTCGAGATCAGAGATCGATGCCGACGCGTCAAATCACGCATCAAGGTCACGTGTCGCAACAATAATTGCGGTTATAATTGTTCTCATCATCAGAGACACCAGAGCCAGAGCTATCCTGGAGATTTCAGCTATGATCCGTTGAGCTATGCCCTCAATTTCGAAAACGATGCACGAGCGGACGAAGACGGTTCTTTCCCGAATTTTACGGCCAGGTTGCCTGCGTCGCCGGTGACGAAATCTAGATCGGCGACGGTTGATCTGATCTCGTTCTGACGGTTTGTTATTTCAATGTAAAAATATCTTTCCTCTTCGTGTGACGGTATAATATAAATGTGCTTCCGTTGTGCTTATTTGAGAATTTAGAAATGACGTGTACGAATATGACGTCATTATATATATATGTGCGAAAAAACAACATTTTCTAAATACATTGCCTCTCTTATTTATCTATGTAAATAAACAATTACTTTACTCTTACAAATATAAATCGATTTCACTTTTGGGATTTGTAGAACTGTAAAAAAGCTCTTCTTAAAGGAGAGAAGGAGATAACTGTTTCAGATAAACACTGGTTGATAAACCCTAAAATGTGGATGGATGTAATTCAATGGCTAAATCAAAATGCATCTTGTTTTAATTCCATCATTACACCTGGATCTGATTAAGCGGTCAATATACAGTATTAATTATTCAATCTGGAACAAAAGATTGTCACTTTTCACAATTTTAGAGTTTCTTGGTTCATCAAGAAGCGATCGGAGCAGTAATGATAACGAGGAACTGAAACAAGATTTGAGACATTGTGGATGCATGCACTGAGGATTAAATCAATGTTGGTGGAAATTGGAACCGAGTGGAAATGTAAGTCAAGTGAAGATTCTAAATGATCTGAATGTGAGAACTGAGAAGTCTCAGGAGCTAAATGTCAACAGACGGATATAACATATATTTCATTGGAATTTTGGAAAATGCAATAAAACAGAAGATATACTGTGTCGGGATGATATATTAACTTATAATAAAAAGGTCTTAACTTTATAGTATTGTTTATGATTTATGAATCGTTGTCATTGAGACTGTTATAGCTAAGACAAATGGTACATTGGAGTTGGGAGACTCTAAGCTACTAATCTTTCCAGTGACCCGAAAACATAACACATATAGTCATATATCAAAACATTGTAAGACGTATAGAATTGAACTTATTATGAAAATCTAACTGTTGATTCTTAGATATCGGGAGTGGAATCTACTAGATCAAACAAGATATCTTTTTCGTAAATCTAAGAAAGGGGAAATTTCATCAAATTTGTATCTTAGATTTCGGAGTAAATCTACTAGATCAGGCATAAACGAGAATTTCTATTATTTGATGAGAAATCTATTACAAGTTTTAGTTCGTTATTAGCTCCGAACTATTAAAAGATCTGCCTCTATTATGGCGCGAATCTCCCTCATTTTATACCCTCAGCTCGATTAAATTTCAATATCGCAATCATTACCTTTCTTAAATGTTTATAAATGTCATTTAATGCTGACATGTTTTCCGTCGTATTCGATAATCGGTGAGATCGAACAGGTCCCTAACCTGCCCGGTGACCTCTCGATTGGCGTGCACCCACTCTAAACGAGAATGGGCATTCCCTCTATTGGGCCTATTCTTCTTGGATCGAGCTCTGGATCGCAGGAAGGGTGGAATCCACATCCAACAGTAACTATATAGACTTTTTTAAATATAAATATCTTTTTAAATAGATGTTGATATTTTCACACGGATAAAACATTTTTTCACTGATATTTTTCTTCAAACATTTATAATTGTTTTTGTTAGTCATCGTCATAACCTGTAAAACTCATGTCAAAACAAAAAAAAAGTGTGGATACTCTTTTGGGAGACTCAGCTACTGTGATAAAATATTTGAACTTAATACTTAGAAGAATCAATATTTACATTTCGATCAATATTTAATTGTACATCTGGTAAGCTTTCACAGGCAGAAGCACCCAAATTCGGTTTAAGATAGTGGATGCCAATTATCGTATTATCCAGAAGATTTAAACTTAAATTAAAAACAGGAAACAAGTGGAGAGACTGAGGATAAGAATATGAAGTGAAGTGAAGTGAAGTGGGGATGAAAGAAGAAAAAAAAGGGAAACCAAAACGCTTTTTTCACATGTTCTGATGTTTGTGTTGTTACGAAGTGGTACTACTTGCCACCCCAGTCGACATGTCTCTTTCTCTTTTTATGCTTCAAATCCAAAAATATTGTGTTTTAGATTCAAAAAGCGTATGACAATACTTCAAATTATCTTTAACAAAAAATGCTTTATAAATTTTTAATTTATACGTATTCATAATATCTGCTCATTTCATAGTTAATTTATATTTTATTTTCTCTATTTTATCATTATTATATAATTGAGTTTGTTTAAAAAGTTCATTACATTATAACTTTGGACGAACCTAATGTTATATGCTTCGACAACAGATAATGTTGTATCTCTTATCAATATATGATATATAATTTTTTTTATACGGTTTACTTTGAGAGTTAGTTTTGTAACAAGAGAGATAAACTGCATCGTGTCTCCAACAATAAATATAAAAGTATTATATTTAACTAAAAGATCGTGATCTCGACTTGCAAAAAAATACTGAATATCGCAATTTAAATATAAAATATTGGGAGAAAAGTATGTAAATGTGAAACTACATTCGAACGTTATTTCCTCATAATTGGTGTTTGGGAAGAGTATATTTTCTCATATAAGCTTTTACAGAAACACCAGACGAATCATTAACACATTGTATCAATGATTATTACCTTAACATCTATCTATAGAATATTAGAAATGTTTTTAGCATACAATGGCTAACATAAAACAGAAAGAAGCGCATTATAGACTACAAAGAATGTTTGAACTTCCTTGTCTTCTCTCTCTCTTTTATTTTTAAGCCACCCACTATTACTTTATTATTTATGTGTATCACTTTTTTTTTTGGAGTCACTTTCAGATAGCGAATCTTCCATTTATTCAACATTGTAATTTTGTTATTATAAGGATAAAAAAGAAGAAGAAGACGAAGCAATTGTATCATCTCTGTAACATAACCGAAACACAGCTGTCTTAATGTCTTTTATGATTACTGTCATTCAAACAGACGACAACGACCAATCTAAAACCCATCGCAACCGTCGTGGCACGTCATGCATGCAATCTTCTTCCTATGTGAATTTTTGTCCTTTTTAACACACAATCTCTTCCCTGATATATTAATTAAAAACAATTTTAACAAAAAAATCTTATTTTCAATTGTGATTTACAAATATTTTGTGTAATATTATGAAAATATTTTAATACAAATATTACATAAAATATAATTTATTAGATTATTTATGAAAATATCATTACACATATATTTACTATTATAATATATGTAAATCTCTAATATTTCAATATAAAAAGCAAAACAATATAAAATAAAATATTAAAAAATTTAGAAAATCAGTCAAACAAAATATAAAACAAAAATTTACCTAAATTGAATATTTATCACATTTACAATTCCTTAGCTATTTTAATAATATTGTATATCCCAATATATACATAATTTAAATTCATTTGTATAATCTAATTTTATTATATACTTTATTTTTTATGAATATTAAATTTTTTTAAAAAATATTTTAAATAAGAGATAATTGTATATATATATATAATTTATATTTATAAAATAAATAATTATGTGAATATTTTTTTCCAACCTTATGGATCTAAATATAGTTAGATTATTAATAGTGAGATAGGTTTGGCCACATGTCCAATCAGAACAACAGTTCATTTGTAATTTTTTTTTTTAACATTTCAAAATGACCAATTAAAAAATATTCAAAACAGTTTATTTTTTATATTTTATAACTTGCGATCATTCAAAACTCAATATTATCACAACTACTAGTTTATCTCTACCTATCTCCATAAAAATTTAAATTTGAATCATACTTAACTTAAAAAGTTGAATAGTAACCAAATTAAACCACAACTGCATAAATCGAACTAATAAAAAATTTATTTTAATCATATACGTATATTAATCACAATAGTATTATTTAGTCATATTTATATAAAGTAAATTTAATGGAATACTAATCCAAAAATGAAAACTAATCAAAACTTAATCTAAGTATAAGTGGATTTATCTGGTTTTAGACTCTCAAACTGAGAAAAACTAAAAACCAAACCTACACACACACAATGGAGATTCTTCAATTTTAGTATCTCATAAAACGATGAACGATATATAGCCTTTTTGTTTTATAACTGTTAAGTAGATTCATATCCACGTCATGCGTGGGAAAAAATATTCGCAAATTATATTTTATTAGTATATAAATTAAATATTTATATAATTTTAATTTTATTTAAAATTACTTTTAACATTAATTTTTGTATATATAAACTAAAAAAAGAAAATAATTATTTTTTATGAATTTAATAGTAATTTTTTGTTAGTTTAATAAAATATATTAATATATAACCAAATTAATAACAATGATATACTTGTAATTATTCTAATAAATTAAACTCATTTATATATTTATTTAAAATTTATTTTAGTGATGACACATCATCATGATATTTCTGTTAATAACACGTCAGAGTAAAATTATTTTATTAAAATATTTCTCAAATAATATATTAGGGATTATAGTAGTAACTTAAATTTATTTATATTTATTTATATTTATTTGAAATAATTTATAAATTAACATATAAAAAATTTAAAGAAATAAAAATTATTGTTTTTGTAAATGTAATAGTATTTTTTGGTTAGTTTAATAAATTATATTTATTCTCTAACCAAATTAATATCAGTGGCATGTATTGTAATTATTCTAGTAAGTTAAACCATTTTATATATTTAATCTCAAATTCGATGTGGTGTTGACACGTCAGCATTATATTTTTGTTATTAACACGTCAAGATTAATTTGTTAAAAAGTTTCCCAAATAATATATTAGGGATTATATATTTATTTAAAATTTATTTTAGTGATGACACGTCATCATGATATTTCTGTTGATGACACGTCATCATGATATTTCTGTTAATAACACGTCAGAGTAAAATTATTTTATTAAAATGTTTCTCAAATAATATATTAGAGATTATAGTAGTAACTTAAATTTATTTATATTTATTTGAAATTATTTATAAATTAACATATAAAAAATTTTAAAGAAATAAAAATTATTGTTTTTGCAAATGTAATAGTATTTTTTTGGTTAGTTGAATAAATTATATTTATTCTCGAACCAAATTAATATCAGTGGCATGTATTGTAATTATTCTAGTAAGTTAAACCCTTTTATATGTTTAATCTGAAATTCGATGTGGTGTTGACACGTCAGCATGATATTTTTGTTATTAACACGTCAGGGTAAGGTTAATTTGTTAAAAAGTTTCCCAAATAATATATTAGAGATTATATATTTATTTAAAATTTATTTTAGTGATGACACGTCATCATGATATTTCTGTTAATAACACGTCAGAGTAAAATTATTTTATTAAAATGTTTCTCAAATAATATATTAGGAATTATAGTAGTAACTTAAATTTTTTTATATTTATTTGAAATTATTTATAAATTAACATATAAAAAATTTAAAGAAATAAAAATTATTGTTTTTGCAAATGTAATAGTATTTTTTGGTTAGTTGAATAAATTATATTTATTCTCGAACCAAATTAATATGAGTGACATGTATTGTAATTATTCTAGTAAGTTTAACCTTTTTATATATTTAATCTGAAATTCGATGTGGTGTTGACACGTCAGCATGATATTTTTGTTATTAACACATTAGGGTAAGGTTAATTTGTTAAAAAGTTTCCCAAATAATATATTAGGATGGTGAAAAAGAAAATCTCTATAGAAAGGGACGACACTATTTTACTACACAAACTATGGTTGTCCATGATTTTTCCACATGAACTTTGGATCTCTCTATTATACTACATGAACTAACAATACACACTTTAATTTTACATGAACTATTGACATGTATTCACAATTCCCCAAATCACTATTTTTTGGATAAGTCGCGATCAATTGAAGTTAATTGCGTCTACCACATAACTCACATAACCCAAATTTTCACAATTGTGTTTACTCAATTGGTTAAAAGGAGTAATCTCACCAACCGCAATTACTCAATGGGTCGGTTTTCGGGTTATATGGTAAATATAGTTAATTTCAATTGATCGCGATTTATTCAAAAAATAACGATTTGTGGAATTGTGAAGACATGTCAATAGTTCGTGTAAAATTAAGGTATGCGTTGTTAGTTTATGTGGTGTAATAGAGAGATCCGAAGTTTAGATAGAAAAACCGTAGGCAACCATAGTCTATGTAGTAAAATAGTGTCGTCCCCTATAGAAAAGACTGCGTAAGAAAACGTAGGCGTTTTATACCTATGAACTATTTTTGTAAATATTGCATGCTCATATGGGCTGTGGCGAGGTAGAGCCCTATATTACAGGCCCGTAATGGATAATGAAGAAACCCAATGGGCTTTAGAAGATATTGTAGAAAACAGGGACCCAAATGTAAAATCTTCCTAGTAAGTTTAGTAATTTCGACTACGGCTAAGAAAGTCTCTCTTTCTTTCGTGTGCCGGCGACCTTTGTAGCTCCGGATGTGATAAACGGCACGGTGTTTTTGTCGTATCATATTTTCTGTAATAAGGTTCATCCACTCACAAAACCTAAGAAAAAACTTGATGTCAAAACACACACAAAAAAATCAAAGCAAAAACCTGATACCATCAATTTGACAAAAACATATACGCATCATTCTACGCGAATAAGATGTATATGCATATTTGTATAGATTAGAGCTAAGAAAATATCCATTTTATTCACAAGAACTATGATGATGGTGGAGATGGATATGAAAATCCTATCATGAATTCCATCTAAAAACTTATATTACAAATCATGCTTAATTTATGTGTCCAAGTAGTTACGAAGCATGAAGCTACATAAACCATATAATTTTCACTAAAATTACTCTCTACGTTTGTTTTGTGTAAGAGTTCTGTCTTCACGTCTCCAACTGTATATCAAGCCATTGGATCTTTGCATGCAAGTTCAAAAGTGATCTCAACTCTCTCTTCCGCTGTTTTCACCTGCATTGCTTCATAAAAGCAATTCTCCATATTAATCCAATGTCTCCATGTTTCTTGAAAATATAACTAAAAGTTAATCTAACTATATACCTAAAACTAAACTTTTATACACCTAAAAGTTACAATATTGTATCCTATTGTTTGATTGTATGATCTAGAAAAAATTTCTACAAAGTTTTGTTGGTGGAACGTAGGTACCTTCTGCGTTTGTTCTTTGAGACTGTAGACGAAGATGGATTACTATGCCAATTCCTCTTTCTTTGATTGATGAACCAATTGTTAATCTGTTTGAGCTGCAAACCCGTCTCTTGAACCAACCTCGCCTTGTCTTCCTCCTGCCAGAACTCATCTCACTCATTTGAAATTAGGAGATTGAGAAGGCAATTATGAAGTTGTTTGGCGTGTTCATTGAACAAACACAGATTCATATGAGTGATTGAAGAAGTATAAAGATAAAACTCACAGTAGGGTAAGGCCATTTAGAATGAGACTGCCACCAAGATTTAAGAACAGAGGTTGTGTCTCCAGGTAATTTTCCAGCTCTTCTCTTCCTTAGTATCTCCTCTCTTATGTCTACAATTTTCTCCTTATAACCCTTTTCACAGAAACATGGTTCTATGTCATTAGATCACGAGACTAGATGTATAACTAATATTATGGGCATAAATATATCTAACTTAACAGAATAAACAATGTGTATAAGGCTAACTGATGGAGATTGTATATATAATATATGAATACGTAGTTACCTGTTTAAGTTCATGTTTGAGTTCTTGTCTGACTCGTTCCATTAAAGATCTCTCACTCTCAGTGGGAAGACCAAACCCTAACCCATCCAAGCTTCCATCAAACATATGAGCATCACTCTCTACTTGCTCATCTTCATCCTCAGACATTGTTGCTCCTGTGCCTTCACCAGGAGACACTCCAGTAAAGCTTTGTAGAGACTGTTCAATCTCCCAACATGCCATAACAGCTTCCATTGCATGAACACGAACATGCTGTTGTAACTGTTCTTTAAAGGAGCACAACAGTAGTACAAAGTGCGTCTGCACAAAAACATGACAATAGTGTTTTCCAGATCACAAATACAAACACATAGTAATCCAACGCATTGGAGAAAACAAATAAGAAAATTTGTAAAAAAATCAAAAATCAAAAGTCGAAAGGTTAATATTATATATGCGATACAGACAGAAAATGACAAACTAGTTTTTGTCAGAAGACTGTATCCGTTATTACAATCAAAATGTATTATTCAACCAAAATCTATTTCAAAATAAACCTTCTGCTGTCAAATTTGAACTTCATAAAACTAAAATCCAAATTCTAAGCTGACGAATTATCCAACCCACTGGTAATGTCTGTCGGTACAAAGCAACAAAGTGAATACAAATCTCTGAAAGAAATATCGTTTTTTCTTCTCAAAAGTTATTTTAAAAAATCTGAAAAAAAAGAAACAAATCTTCAAATTTGTCAAACCGTGTAACTATAAACTAAAAGACTTTACCAAAGAAAAAAACTAAAAGACAATACTGAATTATTGATTTCGTTACTCTCTCAAAACCAAAGAGAATAAACAATTCTAAGAAGGGAATAAAATAATGGAAAATAAAATAAAATTAAAATTGAAATTTGGTGAGAAGAAAGGAGAAGTTAACTTACCATGAAGTGGTCAAGCTCCTTTTCATCGCCGGTGATGACTCCTTGAGCACCACCGTCTATCGTTGAATACTTAGCCACGACATTTTGCGACTGAGCGAGCTGTGCGTCGATCCTCGGAAGCTGATCCACCGGTGTGGCAATCCTCAGGCACGCCACATGTGAGGATAACAACTGCCCATATAGCGGATGAGAGAGTATCTCCGCCTTGTGTCTTGCATTCTGCCATCTCTCCGCCTCCATCTTCTCGCCGACCATCGAATCCTCTCCGCCGTTGACGTTATCAATGACGTTTTTGTTGACACCGCTGCCGCGTTGGAGGAAGGAGGAGGATCGGGAGAGCCACTGGTTAGCGGCGGCGGAGGAAGGAGAATCGGAGCTTGTAGCACCAGCAGAAGCGGTGGTTTGAAGGTTGAGGAAATTGTTATCGGAGCGGAGAAGCCAATTAGGCGGTGTGGAGCCATGGAAATGTTGTTGCTGTGGCGGAGGAGGCTCCTGCTGTTGTTGGTCAGTGAAATGATTATTAAAATGATTGTGATGAAACGCCATCGTCTTCTCTGATAATTTTGAATTTCTGTTTGAAGATGAAGAAAGAGAATATGACTTCTCAGTTTGGACCTCTTTTTTGGTTACTAAGAGTTCACAAGAAGGGTTTCTGTAATATATGTTTATGTTTGAATGTTATTTTAAACCAAAAGATCGAGACGGACAAAAAATGTGATTTATTCCTGTATTTATTCATTTTTTATTTTGTATATCCTTTTACAAAAGTTTTGGTGATAATAAAATGGGATTAGGTCTAAGAGTAACGTAAGATTTACTGCAACAACAAAAAGTCTTATCGTTTTACAAAAAGATGGGAGGAGCTAACGTTAAAAGAATGATAAGATATTGATACAAAATACGAGATGACAGTAAAAAGAAACTATTAAACCACTTTTTCTTCATCCTTTCCAAAACATTTTTCCCTTCTGGCTAAATTTGTTTCGCCACTAAGCAAAGTTTATAATGGTATCTTTCTCTTTTCGAAGAAATTATTAGAATTTTCATTTTATATTGCTTTGCTTTCTCTTTTTTTGTACAGATGAGGCGAATCAAATATATCAAAATCATTTGAATTTTTTTTTTATTAATAAATATCTCGATCGTAAATTGCTTTCCCAAAAAATCTAGTTTTTAGCTAGGTTTTAACCTTGAATCTAAGCAGCTAGATTTACCGAGTTTATAAAAATAAAAGACATCCAAACTAAATTCAAATTTAGTCGTAAAACCACTAATAAATCTACAAAGATTTTGACGCAAAACGAATTCAATTGAGGGAAATATATTTGTTAAAGATCATGAATAGTTCATAGTTGTAATCGGAGGGAAATTAAAAGTAAACGAAGGCAAGGGACTCGGCGAGAGAGGGGGACCATTGATGACGTCATGTCTCTTGCCAATGGACACGTGTCGTGATAGCGTTTCCACTAACTGTGGTCCCCTTTTCCATGGCATGCGATCGGATAAGAGAATCCAACCTTAGATTTAAATTTACATTGTTGTTTGTAAGAAGACCATCTCGTTAAAACAAAAAATTTTAACCGAACAATACTACAAATTCAGTCCCTTCAGAAAAAAAATACAAATTAGAAATGGAATAGTAACATGTTTTGGTGTTAAATTGGTATATTAACTTTGACATGAACTCATGACTTCTGCTAAAATAACTTGACAGACATGAAATCACAAAAAATTAATAGCAGATTGACTGTTCAAAAATATTGGACGTGGACGCTCGTTTCTTCTCGTCCTCAGCGTTGCTGATGCACATGGTGAAGTTTTAGCGACAAGATCTCGATGAAGGCTCTTCTTCAGATCTGTTTTGCTAGAGGACGCCGGAAGAATCTCTTGAAGGAGAATCGGTGGTTTCATGGCAAAGCATCTAGAAGTTGTTTCGCGGCGGAAATCACTGAAGAGGCTCAGTGGGTAGCACTGCGCGTCGAAGGAGGTTCGCGATGGTAGCTTAGTGGCGGCTTAAGCGGTTAAGGAGACTCACGACAGTTTGCTGTTCTCATCATCGCATCCCTAACTCAACTAGTTTCTTCTTTTGACTGTAACGATGTTTGAAGATTGATTTTTAGTGGTCAGAGACTTCTCGTCGAGGTTAGCTAGGTCACGACGATGTAAATCTAATCATCCTGCACATTTCTTAATATTTTTTAGGCCATTAAATATTCAAATATTTTCTATTAATTTTATTTGAAGTTACCATATAATAATTAAAATATATATATATATATATATATATATATATATAGAAAACCTATAAAATCAATATTACGTAAAGTATCAATCTATAAGAAATAGAGGAAGTAGGTGTGTACTAGTTTAAAAAAATTATCCAATGATGAGTGTTTAAACCGTTTCCAAAATTTAGCATTAATATATTATGAGATAGACTTTTGTAGCTTACACAATAATTGATGAACGAGATTAAACTAGAGCCAGTGTTCGAAGACATAATTTAGATGAACACTTAGAAATTTTTAGGTTTTATACCGATTTCACGTTATGTGATGATTTGACCAAATAAACAAAGATTCATATGTCCAATACCTTAACAACCAAATTAAAAGCTAGTATAACATATTAAATCTAATTTATTTATTAAATAAGTTCACACTTTTCTTTATGAAAGATAAATTATATGGATTTACTCACTACATAAAAGGAATATTGTATATGTTTATACCTAAAAAGCTATTTTTTTTCTAGAGTGTGTTTTAGAACATCAACCACAACACACCAAAATATAAAAATAGTGAAGTGAATGATGTATTTTTGTTTGTTAGTTTGGGTTTTAAGGAGTGATGGTTAGTAAAGACTAAAGAGTAAAGCCATGTGTCGAGAAAACATGCGGCGTGGTAAGGTCTTCGTTTCGTGTGTAATCAGGTAAACACATGATTGGACGAAGAAAGTCACGTTAACGATCAGATTCATCCATTTCACAACGACTCTCGTCCCCACAACAACTGTCCTACGTCCCACGGCTCAACTAATTAATTAATCAACAGCGGTGAAGTTCTCAGATGATTGATTGAACGACCATCACCGATTATTAAATTTTCATGTTTATATAAACAATCTTAAGTATTTGTTCAAAGTTGGATTTGGACATAATTATATAAGTCTGGGATCAAGACAAGAGTGGGGTGGTACCCTGGTACAGAAAATCTTAATCAGCGACTTGTGCTGTCCTTATTAGCGACAGAAACAAAATCATTAACTAATAGTAGTTAATTAATTTAATAAATGTCAATTGGGGTTGTTAACAAAATCATTTGTCTGCCCTTCGTTTTTGTTTGTTTTATTTTACTATTTTTCAAAAAAGTCTATGAATTTTCTACGTACATTAACCCCAAAAGTCTATGAGTCTACATGGAAACACTAAAATATGACAAATAGATAAATAATATAATGGTTCCCTACAGATTGATAATATCACTAACAATATTACTATAAACCACGTATTTTCCAATCTTATAAACAATATATAATAGGGAACTTATATGTAGAATTTAGATCATATAGACTAATAAGCCTATTTGTATGTGCTGATCACATATATTGTATTTGGTGATATGTCAACTTTCGCTATTTAATTATATTTATCGAACACAAGACAAAAATGTCATCTCAGAAAATGAACATAATTAATTATGGTGGAATTTGTTTTTTCAACAATTATGCCACTACTTAAAAAAGACAATAAAAAACTTCTGAATCATATAAAAATGTCAAAATCAAATCGAGGTTGTTATCTTTAAAAAATTTGAAAATTGAAATATTATATTATCTCTTTGTTAGAGGAAATTATTGGATTGCAATCTCTATTAAACAGTCGCACATTATAAATTGTGCTAATTTGTTAATTGTACACTTGTTTAGTGATAAATTAAGATTAAAAGAAGCCTATCAATATAATAACATTGTGAGTTACATTATGAATTAAAAAGCATAAATACTTTATTATATTATAAAAATAATAGAGAAAGAACATCGGAAGCTTTTAGAAAGAACATTGTAACACTTTTGCTAATAGATTATACATTAATTTGGCAAATTGAATGATTTAGAAACTTATGTTTTTTCAAGCATGTTATAGGAGTTATCAAAAACCTATTATAATCTGATCTCTGCTAAAAAAAAAACCAAAAGGAATCGTATGTGTAAAAGGAATTGAAATTGATCATATCAAATAATAGAGAAAGTAAGGAAAAAGGTAGAAACGATCCAACGAAAAAGAAGAAGATAGAAACGTTTCAAAGTAGACAAAACGAAGAAGAAAAGAGATTGAATTGGTCAAGGCTTATCCAAATTGTTCAATAACGATTTGGCTCTTTTTCTTACTCAAAATTCTTTGGTTTTGGTTTACTAATATTGTTCCAAAAGAATATATAGAGTTGACTGGTGGAAAGTTGATTTTATATGTCTTTATATATTTCGGAAAACCTTGTAAATTTGATAATGAAGAAAGCTATTTTTTAAATTCTTTTGATAATGAAACGTAAATGCTGAATGTTATAACTAAGCCTTCTATATATGTATACAAGAAAATTGAACAAACCAATTATATAAATAAATAAGATTTACACTAACTATATGATTTTCGAAAAGTGAATTTTAAGTATTAGTTATTTAAATGAAATATTAAAAAAATAGTTATCATCACGTAACGTTAAAATAAGAGAGAGAGGCGTATTTTTGTGCATCTCTTATTAAACCCCAAAGTTAGGCTTTGTTCACTTCCAAATTTGGACCACAGACAAACAAAAAAGGAAGCATTTTCAATGAAATTAAATTCTGTAATGGACCACTTCTCCACTATTGTGTGTTCATCTTCAATGTTTTCTTGTGTTGTCTATATCTCTCCCCAATGTTTGCTTACTTTTAGATATGCATTTGATATTTCTTTGGGAATCTTAGGCCAATCTGAAATAGCATAGTTATCTCTTTCTTCACATTACCCTCGGAATCCAATGTGACAACATTTTGATTTGTATTACTATACCTTGTTTTTCGGCAAAATCGGTTTTGAACCCAATCAAAACAAATTCGTGTTTTCGATTCTCAATATTAATACAAAAAAATCTATTTTTATTTCAAAAGTACTATTAACACAATGTCAAATAAAAAATAAATGGTTACTTTAAGTTATTCAGTTTGAATACTTATAACAACATAATTTTTAAAAAATTAAAATAATCCTTTTTTTTATTATAAAATGATCCATAATTTTTTTCCCGCTTCCGTACATCTTAAATTGAGGTCGGCTCCGCTTTTCGGAATCAGAAGAGGTGAAACCAAATTAATTGCAAGCTGAAACTTAGAAAGCGAAATGGATATTGTTTTTGGGAATGGCCCATACTTTTAAGGCCCAAAGTAAGATATAGTAAAATGGAAATTGAAAATTGAAATCAGATCGAATGTAATTAGAAGAAAAAAACTGAAGAATCATATTTGAACCGAAACCGAAATCGTAATAAACCAAACGGGATGATTTTTCGATTTTGATCCTTTGACCACACCAAATAAGTATCTCTGACAGTCTGACTTGAAACCCTTTCTTCTCCTCCACCTTACCAATGGGAGCACTTGATCTTTCTTTCTCACAGAGTCTACTCTTCTCTCTGCCGCGTTCCAATGCTCTCTCCTCCACTCACCGTTCCGTCTCATATTTACAAATGGGAAGAAAGTCACGGTGTCTGCCACCGTTGCGTTCAATGAGCCACGACGACGACACGGCCTCAAAGGAGGCGAAGCTATGGGGCGGAAGGTTTGAGGAGAGTGTCACAGAGAAGGTGGAGAAGTTCACTGAGTCGATTTCCTTTGATAAGATTCTCTACAAGCAGGACATTATGGGCAGCAAAGCTCATGCTACAATGCTCGCTCACCAGGTTTTATTTTGCTTTCATTACTTGGTGCATTGTTTGAATATTCGGATTTCAAGATTTTGGATTGATATCAGAGGTGATTGTTTGTTCCTAATGATCTTCGAGATGGATGGAAGCTTTATTCTGTTCAAGTTAATATCATAATTTGTTTTAGACGATAATGGCTGCGTTGTGTTTGATCTGGTTACGTACAAGTAATGCAAAATCGTAAATTTAGAATGATTTTGTCGGTTTTATTGCTACAGGGTCTTATAACTGATAGCGACAGGGATAGCATTTTGAGAGGTCTTAATGATATCGAGAGAAAGATTGAAGCAGATAAATTTGAATGGAGGACTGATCGAGAGGATGTGCACATGAACATTGAAGCAGCCCTTACTGATCTAATTGGTGAATCTGCAAAGAAGCTTCACACAGCACGGAGCAGAAATGACCAAGTTGCTACTGATTTCAGGCTTTGGTGTCGTGATGCTATCGATACAATTATTGTCAAAATCAAACATCTTCAGACAGCACTAGTTCAGCTTGCTTTGAAGAACGAGGCTCTGATTGTTCCTGGTTATACTCATCTTCAAAGGGCTCAGCCGGTTTTGCTACCACATGTCCTCTTAACTTATGTAGAGCAGGTTTGAATTTCTCCTTTGCACAAGTTTCAACATTCTTTTGTGCTGTTTTTTCGTTTAGTTTTCTGGTTAGGCTATGTCATAAAGTTTAGTAGCGAGATTTCATCTTCTGATTATTATGGCTTCCTTTGTTGTCTGCATTGGTAGTTTGGGCCTTTAAACATCATAGGTTCTTACATTTACTGAGATCTCTGTCTCTATCATCTTATACGTTTGTGTGTTTCACTTAGCATTCTACTTTTTGAGTGGTGTTTGGTTCATGTGTGGCAGCTCGAACGTGATGCTGGTCGTTATATTGACTGTCGAGAGAGGCTAAATTTCTGCCCTTTAGGAGCTTGTGCTTTGGCTGGAACTGGTCTACCTATTGATAGGTTTATGACTGCAAGTGCTCTTGGATTTACCGAACCAATGAGAAACAGGTTTGTTCCTAGTTCTTGTATTGATTACATGCATCAACGCTCCGTACTTTCATTATTACATCTTCCTTTTTAGTCTTGCGAGGTCCTCATTTATTAAGTCTTTTTCTCCTCTATTTCAATTAGCATCGATGCAGTTTCAGACCGAGATTTTGTGTTGGAGTTTTTATATGCAAATTCTAACACAGCCATTCATCTATCACGGCTTGGAGAAGAATGGGTACTCTGGGCATCTGAGGAATTTGGTTTCATGACTCCAAATGATTCGGTCTCTACCGGAAGCAGTATAATGCCACAGAAGAAGAATCCAGACCCAATGGAGCTTGTCAGAGGAAAATCTGCTCGAGTCATAGGCGATCTGGTCACTGTCCTAACACTATGCAAGGGACTTCCCCTTGCTTACAACCGAGATTTCCAAGAAGATAAAGAACCAATGTTCGATAGCACCAAGACAATAATGGGAATGATCGATGTTTCTACGGAATTTGCCCAGAATGTCACATTCAATCAAGACAGAATTAAGAAAAGTCTCCCCGCTGGACACCTTGATGCTACTACTCTTGCAGACTACCTTGTGAAGAAGGTAATGCAGTTTTTATTGATGAAAACTTTCCATTTTTGTAGCTAAAAATCAATGAAGAGGATAATGCATTTTTGTTTGTTTTGCTTCACAGGGAATGCCTTTTAGGTCATCTCATGACATAGTAGGGAAACTAGTTGGAGTTTGTGTCTCAAGAGGCTGTGAACTTCAGAACCTAAGTCTTGAAGAGATGAAAAAGATGAGCCCTGTGTTTGAAGAAGATGTGTTTGGATTTTTAGGCGTCGAAAATTCAGTCAATAAGTTCAGTTCCTACGGGTCGACTGGATCTAATTGCGTTGCGGAGCAACTGGGCTACTGGGTCAACAAGCTGAACTTTACAACCACCTGATGTGGACCAAACCATCAGGCAAATTGATGCAGTGGTCTGTGAACAAGACAGATACATTGTTGAAGTTTCCTATGAAACCGAGACTTTGTTCAAGTTTTTACCATGTTTGTCATTTAAAATACACAGTAGTACCATATCAACGTTTTGATATTCAAGGGGATGAAGATTAACTTAACCTATTTACAAGAACTCAACCAAGACCACGAAACCAGCGTCACACACTAAGATAGGACCAAAGTATCACAACAAAAAGTCATAACGTTAAGACATTAGTGAAAACCGGTGTGTTCTACTTGTTTTTCACAAAACTCGACTTTTTATATTACCAT
Source organism: Pugionium cornutum (assembly GCA_018901935.1). NCBI lineage: Eukaryota > Viridiplantae > Streptophyta > Magnoliopsida > Brassicales > Brassicaceae > Pugionium > Pugionium cornutum. The sequence goes on from CM032162.1 coordinate 5,041,381, forward strand.
TTACTAGTAGTACCCAGTAGATTTACATGTTAAGGCAAAGGTCCTCTCCATGCATGTGTTGTAACTTGTAAATAGAGTAAATGAAATATGTCATAGATATAGTGCTAAGACAGGATGTCATATAAACAATATACAAAGAGCATAAAATACTCCAAAACTTGCAATTTCTAGTGGCAAGAATAGCCTTGACGTTGGTTTCTATATTTGAAAGTATTTTCTAACAAAATGACACAAAAAGAGTACACACAGCCATTGTAAAAGAATATCCAATAAAGAATTAAGTGATGAGATGAAAAAAGTGAAAATTGAAGGACCTTATAGTTTTATTACAAATGGACATAAAGACGACAAAACTCCTTCAAGTCAAAGTGTCATACTTTAAAAAGCCATAATGTTTTTAATTAAAGTATCTTCAAGAAACCTATGAAAGACTTCAATCGTACTTTTTCTTTATATAACAGGTTTAATTTTATTTTCTAACTTATAATTCAATTAAATTACAAATTTGTATATAAAAGAATATTAATCAACATGATGCTCGGTTCTAATTGTGTTCATCTAAACAAAATATACACCCATATCTTTTTAAGACATGTGATATAGTTATCAACTTCATACTTATAAAAAAGTCATAAACTATATATATAGATAACACATATGCATAATTAATCATTTTCTTCAACTAGCTAGACTTTAATAGCAGAACAGTTACCACAATTCCTCAGATTTTTGAGCTCAACAACTCCAAACTTTGGTTTAGGATAACCTTTTATAGTTGGGACCATTCAAAATAAATTTGTTACAAGCTATAGTCTGCAAAAAAAAAGTTTAGAATACAAACATCCTATTGTTTATGCGTCTAAGAATCATAATGGGTCAACGGAAACCTAAACCAAATAGAAAAAATGATTCTATGAGAAATCTAGCAAATAGAATATACATATTCCAAGTTTTGAAACTACAACTATTTATATATGTATGCCAATCAGATTGGGATTATAATAAAAGCATATATATATAAAAAGATCGATAAATGCAACATATGTACATAAGTTGGTATGCATAGACAGATATGGTCAACAAAACCACTAAATTGAATGAACAAGAAAGATGGAGAAGTTATGACAAGAAGAGAGTAAGCACGCAAAAGCAACCGTATACATATTATGTACAACTTCCCCTTTATGTGCTCACTCTCTTCTGTCAACTTCTTTTCCCCATCAATATAATATATATATATATAAGCATGTAATATGCTGAAAAACAAACGATAGATGTTACATATATAGCCATGACATTCTTCGTCCAGAAACTGATGATAAAAAGGAATAAAACAGGAAAAGATTAAAGAAATATACAAGTACAGATCGAAGATAAATCTGGTAATATTACAACTAACGAGACATTGATCGATGGATCCATAAAAGGAAAGTATGGACAATATAAAAATGCAAATTAGGGTTTTATTTTTTCTCCCTCGCTTTCACGCAAAGTATCCATATGTATGGGCTGCCTCTTTCTCTCCCTTGAAAGAAAAGAGAAAATTAAAACCCTAGAATGAATCAAATCAGAAAACGTTTTCCAAAGATTAATCGAAAGAAGAAGATAAAATGAGAAACAGAGAGGAAGGAGAGCGATAAGTACGGATGTTAAACGATTGGTTATGGTTTGTGGGAGGGAAAATCGCATAAAAAACCTCAAACGCTTTAAATTTTAATCTTTTTTCAGTGACATTTTAAACCTTAAAAATAAAAAATTTATCGTTTTTAACACCAAAATTTAAACCCGATTACTATCCGTTAAATAAAACTAACAGAACATAAACGGAATTTAACAGACGTTAAGAGGGATATAACCTCCATTAAGTGGGATTTAACCCCGTTTAATTTAATAGAACATGTGGATTTTACTTACTTCAAATGAGGGAGTTGTCGAAGGGCATAATGCATTAGGGTTTGTGAGAAGAGAAAAATTGGGGAAAATTGAAATAAGAGTGAATTGGCCAAAATTGAAGAAAGAACAAGGTAAGAATGGGGCAAAACGATGTTAATTGGTCCGAATTTGCTTGCGATTTAAAGGGGCTCGATTTCGTTTTTTTTTTCGTTTGATGTGGTTTGAGTTTCATGATTTCAAGTTTTCATTTTCTTTTTAAATTTCTGGGTTTCGGGTTTTGTTTTGATGTCGTTGAGTGGTGAAGTCCAGTGGCTATGCTGCACTGAAACGGGGACGGGCACCGGGGACGGGGACGGGGACGGGGACAGGAAACGGCATATGTAAAATTTATAGAGACGGGTACGGCATGGATACGTTCAACAAAATTTTTTAAAAATATCTATAAATGAAAAATATAAAAAGTTTTAAAATAAAAATATTTTATCATTACATAACAATATAAATAAACTACTCAATAACTAAATCATTTTCAAAATCTGGCTCATCTAATGAAAGATTTGCAAACTCTAAAAATCCCACATCTTCCATAGAATCAAATGTGTCTCCACCAACATCCCACATCTTGGTTTTTTCATCTTTATATTGATCGGAATTCCTTGATAAAAGACGTAGATTGTTATGGATGTAAACCAAATCTTGAGCACGACTTGGATTTAACTTGTTCCTTTTGAGTGAGTGAATGAATGAGTAAGTACTCCAGTTGCGTTCAGCACAAGAAGATGAACTAGGCTGGCCAAGTAACTTAAAAGCCAAAGACTGAAGGAGAGGAGTTTGAGCACCAAAGTTAGCCCACCATTTCTTAGGCTCCATTGAAGACATCATCGAAATACACGTTAAATCTTCAAAAGGACCACATTTCATCGAAAACAATGCATACTCATCCATAACTTTGATATGATCTTCATAACTGGAAATCAATCTCTGAAAACACTTCATTCTCTCACGAGATAATTCTCCATCCCTATGTGGACCTATTCTTGCAGGATCTTCGTTTAACCATGCATCACTATAAAATCTAAAATACACAAAATGTCTTATATATGTGTCAAAAAATTAATTTAAAAAATAAATATACAATTTAAATCACATACCTTGGATTTAAAGAGTGAGCTAGACAATGTAGAGGTGTGCTATTTTTTGTCCAACGAGCCACTAGTATTTGATAAATAACATCGTAGAAGAGACTAAACTCAGACAGCGGACGTTTTTCTCTCTTGTAGATTTCAAGTTTCACATTCTCAATCATGGAATCCCACATCTCATATACCAAATGAAGACACGGTTTATCGGTGTCACAAAATCTAATCATATCATATATTGGTCTCGTAAAATCAATAATATATGATACTTTTTCCCACCAATCATCATTCAAAATCTTTTCTTTAACAAAACTTGCTTTTCCCATATCATCATCTCTATAAGTAGACCATTCCTCACTTATGACCATGGCTTGAAGACCCCTTTTAATAAGCTTCAATCTCTTAAGCATCACGATGATGGATGCAAAACGAGTATCGGCTACCGAAAGTAATTTAAGAGGAGAGAACTTACTGAAAATTGCGAGTCTCATGTTATGGTTCATGACGAAATGCTTTATTGCAAGTGCATCTCCATGAATTTCTGTTATCCAATTACATTCTTCATATGTTGTTTCATTCCCTTCTACATTTTTTGCTGCACATATGTTCTTCAAAGCAAGATTAAGGGTATGAACAACACATGGTGTCCAAAAGATATTAGGAAACATACTCTCAATAAGCTCTCCAGCTGCCTTACAATTTGCTGCATTATCAGTAATGATTTGCACAACGTTTTGATGACCGACTTCATTAATAACTTCTTTCATCAAATCAGCAATGAAAAATTTATCTTTCACTTCGCCAAAACAATTCACAGCTTTGAGAAACAAAGGACCATTTCCAGAAGTAGCCATAAAATTAATCAGAGGCTTTCTTGTAGGATCGCTCCAACCGTCACTCACAATTGTTACTCCTTTTTCTTTCCAAGTGGATTTAAGCGGTTCTAATAACCTCTCAACATGAGTTTTTTCTTTTTCTAGTAAAGTCGTTCTGAGCTTATTATAACCAGGAGGTACATAACCATCAATTTTGGTGGCAGCAGCAAACTGATAAGATCTATGGTAATGTGGATTTCTTGCAAGATTAAATGGTAGACCTCCCGTATAAAACATTCTTGCAATTTCTTGATCCAATTGGTCTCTCGTTTCAATACCAAATGCTCTTTCAATAGGTGAGAAGCTATACTTTCTTTTTTTGAAGTCAGAGTTAGCTTTGCATGGTAAAGAAACGTCTTTAGGAACAGACTCCGTTTTTTTCTTCTCAAACTCGTTTTCCAACTTTTGCATTTCAAGTTTCTCGCTCTTTGTTGATTTCTTACATAAAGAAATTCCTGCATTCTTAATTCCGAGCAAATGCGCTTTAACTCTAGAATATGAGCCTTGTCGAATTTCATCACAAATATTACATTTAAATTTCCAAGTTCCTCCTGTTGTTCCAAGTTTCTCTAACTTAGTCACGTAATTCCATAGTGGAGGTTCTTCATTTTGTTCTTCAGAATTCATAATTTTATATAATCAAACTGTCTAATATCATAATAAAATAAAAAAATTTGTCAACATTCCATAATATTTAAAATTAATATCATAATAAAATAAATAAAAAAAAATTTGTCAACATTCCATAATATTTTAAATCAATATCATAATAAAGTAAAAAATCATAATAAAGTAAAAAATCATAATAAAGTAAAAAATTTTACGTTACCGTCAACATAAAGTAAAATCATGTCTAATATTATAATAATATGATATTGATAGACTTCATGTAAGGACTTCATACCTTACCGTCAAGTTGACATAATGTCTAATATTATAATAATATGATATTGATAGACTTCATACCTTACCGTCAAGTTGACATAATGTCTAATATTATAATAATATGATATTGATAGACTTCATGTTATAATTCATGTTTCCGTAATGTCTAATATTACAACATTATGATACTGACGTAACCGTGTAAGGACTCTAAAACAAAATTTCTAAACACATTGCATTATTAACATATGTGTATAATTTTTTTATATATATAACATCATTAAAAATAAGAATTTAAATTGTAATATAAAAAACAGAATTAATATAAAACATACCTTTTTATCAAATTGTGGCTTCTAGGATTTTTAAAACTGAGAATGAAAACTAGAGATTAAAAGTAAGAATGAAACCTAGAGATACAAATAAACTTATATAAGAATATTTTTTCCTTTTTTATATAAAAATATTATGGAAGATAAATGTAAAAAGGAAAAAAGATTTTACCTAATAATGTATAAGAGTATTTTTTCCTTTTTTATATAAAATTATTGTGTAAGATAAATGTAAAAAATGAAAAAGATTTTACCTAATAAAGATTTATTATAAAGAATATTAAAGAAATTAAAAAAAAGGGAAAGAGAAAACATCTCAACGTAAAAAAGGATGAAAAAAAAAAAAAAAACAATAAAGTCACGTCCCTTCTCCCGTACCCGTCTCCGGGACGTTTCCGGGACGGGAGACGGCAGTATACTCACGTACCCGTGCAACATAGTCCAGTGGTGAAGACAAGGAAGACGGTGAAAAAAACGACGAATTCCCACCGCGAAAGCGGAAATCGTTCCGATTTTGTGCGTTTTCCCGTCCGCAAGTCATCGTTGAGGAGACCCTTAGCTGCAGACGACGCGGCAGCGCTTTCCTCGTCCTTCACGAGCTGCCTCCCACCGCCGTCACCTGTAAAATTCCGAGGTGCCGCCATTACTGAATGCTCTCCCAAGTCCCAAGGAAAGCCAGTCTTCGAGGGAGTTGAATTTGAAGAACAAATCTAAGTTAAGACTTATTTTCTCAGCTGTCTTGTGTGTTACTTTGTACACATTTTGTTGGAAATGTGCAATTTCAGATGCAAACGACTCGAAAGTTAAATACTTATAATTGGAAAAGTATATGCTCTTCTCTATTCTTTCTCCCTCTCTCTCTCTTTTACTTGTCGAATTTGTTTTGCTAATGAAAAAGAACCTTCTAACAGATTCAACGAAAACAAACGAACCCGAGAATCTTTCCCTTTCGAAATGTCTAAGAACCCTAAAATCCCTTTTTCGTTTTCCCCCTACGATATGTGTTAAGTTAAACGGAGTTATGTTATGTATTACGGAGTTAGTTTAAGTTAAACGGTGTTATAAGGTCCGTTATAGATATTTCACGGATTGTAAACGAAAGACAACATCACGGTTTATACTGCCAAATATACAAACTTAAGGATTTAAAATGTCACTGAAAAAAGATTAAGATTTAAAGTGTCAGTAGCTGCCAAGTTCAAGATTTTTTATGCGATTTTCCCAAGTTCAAGATTTTTTATACGATTTTCCCGTTTGTGGGAAACAGAAACTTTTCACTTTTGTGTTTTTTTGTCTTTGGTCGTTGATTTGACTTAAGAGATGACGTTATGAGCCGTTGGATGTGTCTTCAGTACGAGGTCTTTTTAAAACACGAATAAAGATTAAAAAAATGGAAGGCATTATTTCACATTCATAGTTCAAGAGATTAGTTCTCCAATCTCAACTCCTATATAATATGGCTGCACATTTCTAAGCAACATAGCCTAAACTCTAAGAACCCTATATTTAACTAAATAAGAGTTCACTGTATAAATTTAAAAGCCACAAGAATGGCCTCCGACAATTCGCTTTAACTGTCTTCTATGCCACCTGCACATGGAGAGACTACGAAACTCTAGTCTTAATCTTTTTTGAGATTCTTCTGTTTTAAGGAATTTCTTTTTCCGGCAAGTCTATGGCTAAGACTCTTGTACCGCTTCTGCTTCATTTCCGGACTTTTTTTCTCCAGCCTCTTTTTCCTTCTTCCTCTTCAGTTTCTCCATCAACGCTTCAATGGCCTCTGGAGATTTCTTCAAAAAACTCAGCAAAGGTTTGGACTCATCATCATCATCATCAGCATCATCATCATCAGCATCATCATCAACATCAGCAGCATCAGCATCAACATCAGCATCGGCATCATCATCATCAGCATCATCATCCCCATCAACATCCCCATCCCCATCAACATCTCCATCCCCATCAACATCCCCATCCCTATCACCATCTTCAACATCGGTATTGTTGCTCTTGATCTTTTTGGAGGAAGTCCTTGGTTTTTTCACTTTCTCAGAGACAGCCTCTGATGAAGATGAAGAAGACCTTTTCTGTTTTGGGTTGTTTGATTCAGAAATGTTCTTGCTGGATTTCATGGACTTTAGTGTCGTCTCTTTTTCCTGACCAATCTGCTTGCTTTGGAACCTTCCATTCATGCGTGAGGCTGCTGCTACAATCTTACCACCAATATCACCCAATTTCCCGTTTCTCTCAGTTTCAGCTTTGCTTCCCTTTGAGGTTTGCTTCACCTCATTTTTTGATTTTTCAGCTTTATCCAAACCACCCTTTGGTTTCTCAATTTCTCCTTCACCATCCTCTGATTTCTTATAAGATTTGGCTTTGGCCTTACTGTCAACAACTTAAGCCGTTAGAATCAAAGCAAGAGAATAATAATGTAATTCCTAAAGTTGCCTTTATGTTATGTTATGAATACACCTACATCATGTGTGAACCAGAGACAGGGAGATTTCAATGTGTCTGCACGCACGTGCATGTGTACATGCATTAATTTAAGTATGTATACGTAAACAAAACCGACCTCTTTACTGAAGAATCTATCTTCTGCTTCTTTTTCGGCATAGCTTCATCTCTCCTTCCTTTTGCAGATGACTTACCACCGCTCTTAGCTTCCTTTATGGTAAGCCTGTAAAGAGTTTAAGACATTATGTAACAAATACCACTGAGAATAACTTACCACTGAGTTTTAAAGCTGAGAGATACAATGCACAGACGTGAACATACGTGTATTAGACAGGCTCATTATCCTAAATTATGGTTATTAGGGATTATTAAATATGGGTACTACCTAACACGGCAAAAAGATCTGAATCAAGACGTAATGATCATGTATAAGAAGAAACTCCACTCTGCAATTTCCAAAACGGGCATGAGGATAAGGGCAAAACTTACGGTTCTGGGATGGCATCAGAGCTCTCATTGCCAGATTCGTCCTGTAGGGAGATCTAAAAGGGGAATATTAAACCATTAAAATCTAGTAATCCACAGCAGAAAATCAACAATAAATGATACCTCTACCTCATCCGCCTTAGCATCATCATCTTCCTCAATCACCTCCCATCTCTCCTTATTCATATCCAAGTTCTCTTTGTCACCATCATCATACAGAACCTAATTATCACAAGATGACAGCAATATTGAGTAACACATAGAATTACAAAGAATCAATAAAATGAAAATTGAATTTCCATTTCCCGTGAAAACATAAATCATCCACATAAGTATAAACATAAATAAAGGATCCTATAATACAAGTGATAACCTAGATCATCCATATCAATATTCATTTATGAAGATGCAATTCAGAACCCATAAGTATGAAATAAATCAATATTCAAGCAGAGCCATAAAAACCAGGAACAACAATGATTATATGAATTATTACCCAATGTTTCTTCTTGGAAGAATTAAATGAATCTACCACTCCCTTATAGAATCTGAAAACCAAGAGATGTGTAAGATTCATCACAAGAACTAGAAGTGAAAAAACCCTAATTTTGCATAAAAGATTGAATACTCACTTGCGGTCTATCGGCCACCAAACTTTAATCCTTGAACCCACCAAGCTTTCACCATATTGTCGACCACTACAAACCTGGTAAAATCAGAAAATTCGAATCAATTTATGCTCATAAAAACATGAAAACTAATAGCAGAAAGCAGAAACGGAAGATTCGAAGTTGAAGCGATTGATTGAAAACCTTATCCTTTCCAGAAAGACTCGAAGGTTTGTCTTTGGCGGATGAATGGTTCTTCGAAGTCACCATCTTCTGAGGCTGGTGAAGGAGTTCCCTTACAACGCCGAAGAATGGATGAATACAGAGGCTGAAGAAGGAACAGTTAAATTGAGAGTTTTTAGGGTTCGAAAGGGTGCAAAATCCCCTGAAGATGTCGAACGAACCAACTCAAAAGAGGCACGTGACTTTACAAATAGAGATTTATCAATCACGTGAATGTTATTGACCACATGTTTAGCTGTGTACTGTTGACCTTCGGCAAATTGTTTTTCTTTGTGTTTTGTAAAAATGTTTAGCCAATTGCTGAACAAAAAATATTAATGAATAACAACTACAGCTTTTAAGGATTTAGTAAAAAAAAAAAGGATTTGTAAGGTATTTTTTTACACAAAGATTTTATCGGTTAATGTTGCAATAAGAGGTATTGGAAACGGAACGGAACTACAAACGGTAAAATTTAAAATTAGGGTTCACGATCTATTTTTCTTTCATCGTAAGTATTAAATAGTTTGAAAACTAATGTTACCGTATATCCATGTGAGAGAAGTTAAAAATATATTTTCTCCTCAATTAAAAATTGAAATATATTTCTCTCTCTATATATTGAAAATTCGAAAGTTAATTTCAAATGACCATGTTGTAAAACAAGTAACTTAGATGTTCGGGGTAAATTGGTTTCAAACTTTCAATTGAAAGATAAATATGTTTTTCATTTCTCCGTCGAAATATACAAACCATTAGATTAGTTCTACTGGTATTTGGTGCTAACTATAATTTGAAAGGAGAAATAAATCGTCATCTCTTATGGAGAGATGATATAAAAGAGATTTTCTTAAATAACATTTTTTAAAATTTTGTTTTAAAAATAGTATCATTAGTTTAAATTTTTAATAATAACAGAAATTTAATATTAAAATATATTAAATTTGTATCTTAATATAAAAATTAAATCATAAATTGAAAAAAACAACTATAATTTCTTAAGTTTATATATAATTTATTTTAGAACAAATAAGTATTTTACATGATTATTTGCTATTTTATAATTTTAATTTTATAGTGATAGATTTGAAATAAATTTTTTAAAATTTGCTATTTTAAAATATTACTCATGATATAATTATAGTTATATATGTTTATGTGCATATATAAATCTTCATAACATCATTATTTTAGATTTTTATTCTAAATGTATCACTATTAATTTAAATTTTCAAAAATAACATAAATTTAATATTAAAATATTTTAAAACTTAGTTATAATATGAAAATCTAAATCATAAATTAGAAAAAGAAGTCAAACATAATGTTTTAATTTAATTTTAAAATATTATATTTAAAACAAACATATGAATAATATTATTTTAGTATATTACTCATAAAACAAATAGTGTATTTACTCTTACATTTGTGCTAGTCATTAGTTTTGCTAATCATTAGTTAGCAAGTACATAACTCTTAAATAATTTTGCTAATCATTAGTTACTAGTACATGATTTATAATTTCGCTAATCAATAAAGGAATATATAATTTAAGTCTTGAAAACCTAATTTTTGAATATATACAACTTTTGTATGATGGCATTCACGTTATATGTTATGACGACGTGCTATAACTTGCCATATTCTAAATATTAATATTTTGAGTATCCTCAAATTTTAGGAATTTCAGAAATATGTTCACTCCTATTACATTGTTTTAGGCAAATAATACTCATATCCAAGTTATAAAAAAAAAAGAGTAATATAGAGCTCGTATAATCTTTTACTGTCTGTTATCATCAACATCGATCATTTGTGTTTCTAGTTTGATATTATTCTAAATCTAGACGAGCAAGCAATTACACATTGACAACAAGAAGCAGAATCTTTGATTGTGGTGCAAGTGTTGGATTCCAACAAGAGAATATCTTAAGAAAATGGTCGTAGATGATCATGAACCATCATTTAGTATTTTATGTTGTGACAAAACATTACTTGTTTTTTTAATGAATTACAACTACACATTATTGAATATAAATTAGATTGCATACATTAGTTTGTATGAAATAGTTACTTTAAAGCTGCATATTGTGCTTTAGGCGTAAGTGGGAAGCACAATCGATGATGCCTTTGACTATGTAATAATGATCAGAATCAGTATTCTTTTGTTTCTTATCAATAATTGTATTTTTTTAGAGTTTGTTGGTCCCCGTTTGAGTTGGAGCATTGTATAATTGATTTTTCTCTGAACAAAAAATTATTACTTTCTACACGAACGCGAGGATGTCTGAAATTATAAATAATTATTGTCTCTCGAATATCTAATAGTTGATCACATATCGACATTGGATATATACCAACTCCAGAAAAAAAATATTATTGGAGGGGAAAAATAGTTCGATAACAGCAAGTCTTCAACGTGATGACAAACTGAAAAGATAGAGAGAGAGAGAGAGAGACATAGTTTGAATACCACTGAATTGGAGTGGATGGCTGCTTAGCACCAGCGTCGACACGACCACCCAAAACTCGACAGTTCTGCTATAACTGCCCAGAATTCCAACAGAACTGCACAAAACTCAAATTCAAAGAGTAAAAGCAAAATGACATAAAAAGAAGCTAAACAAATATTATAGTTATAACAATTCAACTTTATTACATACACTATCTTGGATCCTAGATTCCAATATCAGAATGTAGAAGATCAATTTTGATATTTGTAATGATCGAATAGAGAATTAGACATGATGACATAAACAGAAGAAAGAGAGCTAAACGAACGACCAAAATATAGGGAATGAGAAAATATATTTCAAATTAAAGAATGAAATAATGAAAAAATATCGCGGGTTTTTATAGGTGGAGGGGGGGGCTACTGTTGGAGGTGGGCTACGTACGCTCTCCTGGTGAGCCCGAGCTCGGCCCAATGCGGGGCCAACCCAGTATGACGAAGGCCAATTGTCTAGAAAATTAGGTGCGATTTTATCGAAGAGCCACCGGGTAGGTCAAAGACCCGTCCGATCTCACCGACTATCGATGACGGCGGCAAGCCTCTAGTGTCAGCATTAAATGATATTTATGAGCATTCATAACTAGTAATGATTACAGTAAGATTAAGAGTATAAAATGAGAGTCTCATGCGATAATTAATGGAGACGTATTTTAATATCTCAAACTCGTAACGAACACTAACTATTTGTAGCCAATTTCAATAAATCGATATTCATAATACTTTATTCTCTTTAGTCCTCTGCCTATTTCTCTATTCGATCTAGACAAATATCAAAATTGATCTTCGGCTGCATTACGATCCCAGAATTTAGGATCCAACACACTATATAAGTTACATAAAATGTAGAAAATAATAAAAATGGAGGTAGGTTTAGAAAGGGAGAGAAACAAATCATGGCAGTTACAAACGAACGGAATTTCCGTGATGGAACATTGAATAGAAAATGGTCGTAATATGATACTGTCCTATCACATCTGCATTATTTAATATACTATAAATTTTAGAGCGGACAATTCGGATATAATAATTGGTATCTGGCGTAATGATTGATGTGTAAGAAGGCGAAAAGTAAAACGTCGTCGTATGAATCTTCTATTGTTGAAGAAAACGTCATCGTTTCTGGTTCATACTCGTCTCCATCGCCTTCTTTATTTATCACTTCATTATCCCCAAAGCATGTCTCTCTCTTCTCGCTCCCTCCCTTGTTGACCCGAGAATTTCTCTCGCAGACGCACTGATCTCTCTTCGAATCTGCTAGATCTGTTCGTTTTCGTACATTTGTATTGAGATATCTGAGGTAATTTCCACTTCTTGCCTGTTTCATTTTCTTAATCCAATTTAGTTACACCTAGGGTTTGGTTTCGTTCCTTTTCCCAGATAATGCGTTTTTCTGATATTCCTAGGCTTGTTTTTCCAGATCGGAAGCTTTCGTTCTCAGATCTGTCGTTCACCGTACAAGTTTTGTGACTCCGAGTTGACGTATGCTGTGTTTTCAGATCTGGGTTGTTTGTATTTCTGATTGTTGTACCGGAAATTGGAGATGGCGGAGACTCTAAAAAAAGATTCGATCATGATTCGAGAGGTTTGGAATGACAATCTAGTTGAAGAATTCGTATTGATCCGTGAAATTGTTGACAAATACAGCTATATCGCTATGGATACTGAGTTTCCAGGTGTGGTATTGAAGCCGGTCGCTACTTTCAAGCACAATAGCGATCTCAACTATCGGACTCTCAAGGAGAACGTGGATTTGCTCAAATTGATCCAAGTAGGGTTAACATTTTCTGATGAAAATGGCAACCTCCCAACTTGTGGGACGGATAAGTTCTGCATCTGGCAATTCAATTTCCGTGAGTTCAATATCGGGGAGGATATCTACGCCAGCGAGTCCATCGAGCTGTTGCTTCAGTGTGGGATTGATTTCAAGAAGAACATTGAGAAAGGTATCGATGTTGTTCGATTTGGAGAGCTCATGATGTCGTCTGGGATTGTTTTGAACGATGATATCTCATGGGTTACTTTCCATGGCGGATATGATTTTGGATATTTGATAAAACTATTGACTTGCAAGGAATTGCCTGTCAAGCAAGCTGATTTCTTCAAGCTACTCGATGTGTATTTCCCTACGGTTTACGATATCAAATACTTGATGACGTTCTGCAACGGACTCTTTGGGGGATTAAACAGACTCGCTGAGCTCATGGGAGTGGAAAGAGTTGGGATTTGTCATCAAGCCGGGTCAGATAGCTTGCTCACATTAGGCTCGTTTAGGAAGTTGAAGGAACTTTATTTCCCCGGATCGAGTGAGAAACACGCCGGTGTCTTGTATGGTCTAGGTGTGGAAGATGGTTCTTCTACTGTTGGTAATTAAGAATGAAAGAAAACGGATAGCCATTATAATCTCCAGCGGAATGCATTAGATTTTTCTTTAGTCTTTGTGAGTGTGAGACCAATTAGACTTGTCTTTATGTAAATTGGCAAAATTGGTTTTAGTAAGTGACTGTTGTGTCTTGTTGTTTTTCTTTCAGGAAAGCCCTTCTGAACAAATGAGGGACTTTGTTTAGCTTTGAATTTCTGAGTGTATATCATTTCTGCTACCCATTTCATTAATAAAATATTCTCCAATTATAATTTGTTCGCTTTCTTGCTCTTAGTATTGACATTTTAACTTAACAGGGCGTTCTTGTAGCGTTTGCTTGTTCAAGCTTGCAGGTACTGTGTAATTCTTTGTAACCATGTGGATCAGTCTCTAAGGATTCGACAACAATTTGCAAAATGATGCAAACGGGTAAGTTTTATTCTTATCGGATTCATTAATTCTCTTTTTGACATCGGTTGATAAGAAGAGCAATGGATGATGGCTTATGTATTATATATTTCGCGTAGCCTGGAGGAGGATCATGTGTGCTGCGTTTGGTAATCACTTCAAGAACCAATTTTTTGTCATCGATTATGTTATGCATGTAGTAAAAAGTAGCATTCTAAATACAATCAATATGCTGTTTTAACAGTATTGTACTACTCCAATTCTAACGTACTCTGTGTAGCAAATGGTAGAGAAGATTAAGATTCATAGACGTAGCTAATGTATGATGTCTCCCAATTTCTATCGCTCCTAGGCAAGAATTAGGAGTCAGCCGCACATCAACATCAACATGGCTTCACCTCACCGACATTTGAGCTCCGTCCTTACCCACCCTGACCGGTGTTTGCTTCCTCCTGGTTCAGCCACGTCGCCCGAGAACCGTGCTCAACTTCCTTCGGCCGTCCCTTCGCCGGCGAGATATATTCCGGACGTCTTCTTCATTGTTTCCAGCCTCGTCTCTGCTCTGTGGAGCTCACCTCTAGTCGTATCCCGGCGAGATTTCACCTTGCTCATGCGTCTTTTTCTCACCGGCGGGCTATGAGATCTCCATCAAACACCCTCCGTATCAACGTACATGCCAAGCCAAATATCGGATTTTCTATTTTTATTTACCCTCTACTTCCGTCCAGGCTCCGCCGTACGAAAGTTGTCCTCTACCGGCGGGTCTTCGGAGGAGTTTGCAGTCACCTTCAGTTGCGTTTTGTTCCTGTTCCACCGTCCCGGCGAGCTGCTCCGGTGACTCATGACGCTTCTCCATTCAACAGCAAGGACTCGCATCCAGCTTCCCGTCTGAGTTCTTCGGCCTCCATGGTTTCCATGGAGTCATCGATCTGGGCCTGGTCATGTTATTCAATAACTAAGGTGCTCAAGTAGGCCTATTAGTAATTGTTAAAGCCCAATCTGCCAGTTCTTCGACCGACGAAGATTTTTTCAATCACAAGATTTAGACATTTTGGTCGCTTGTTGCCACCTGTCAGTGATTGACGAACAAATAACACTTAAAACTAAATTTTCAAATAGCCTATTTCTCATTTAAACTGAATCTGATTTTGACATATAAATTTACTATCTAACAGTGTTTGTGGCAATGAATCCATCCTATTCAAAATTATTTCACAAAAAAAGAACCATGAAAAAGTGATGAACAACGTTGATTTCAGAGACAACAGAATCAAATTTACATTTTTCTCAGATATAAAACGAGAAATGTTTTGGGTTCTTGTTGGTGATAAAACAATTGGAGATGCTCGCGCACATGGGTCGCACAATTCGTAAACCACATAAATTAGTGCTTTGGACACCGCATTACATTATTTTCCATTTCCCATTAAGATGACTTTTATTATAAATCAAATAGGATAATGAATTAAAAGAGGCACGACTCTTCATATCTTTAAATCCCAAGTTGATGTTTTAACTGTTAAGTCTTTCCAAAGACTTGTCTTCTTCACCAACACAAAATTTGTTTGCTAGTCACCTCTCTTTTTTATTAAACGTTCCATGACAATATAGTTAAATGATATTATTATCGATTAGTTGTCTTTAATGACTACCAGTTTATCATTTGTTTCCATGATAGGGTCATTAGTATAATTATTTAACACCTTGGATTTTATGTATAATTAGTATAATCAACCGCTAAAAATTTCACATGTTGAGCTAATCATTTGTAGCATATAAACACATCCAATGTATCAAGAAGAAAAAAACATACAAAGATCTCTAATGCTCCTCCTCTAAGAATCGTATCTAATCTTTCTTCTAACAAAATAATTAACACTAATCTCCAGAATATTTAATCTAATCTATAATCCATACCACATAAACTACTAATCATGTTTTATCTAACGCAAAACGCCAAAAGTAAAAAATGACTGTGGCACTCTCGTAGTTATCTCAGAAACCTGATGGCATTATGTTACTGTCCTTACTATAAAAGCTTCATCCCTCTTGAAATCTTGAACTCAATTTCTTTCCCTTTCTACGAACTTTCACGTATTTTCTCGTCGAACTCGCAAACGGAAACAAATGGCTGGAGGTATCGGAAAATGCAGCAAGATCCGGTACATTGTGAGACTGAGGCAGATGCTGCGGCAATGGCGGAACAAAGCGAGAATGTCGTCTGTCAGACGCTACGTGCCTTCGGATGTGCCGTCAGGACACGTGGCTATATACGTTGGAAGCAATTGCAGGAGATTCGTTGTGCGCGCGACGCATCTGAACCACCCCATCCTCATTAATCTCTTGGTCAAGGCCGAAGAGGAGTTCGGTTTTGTGAACTACGGCCCGTTGTTTATCCCGTGTGAAGAATCGGTTTTCGAGGAATCGATTCGGTATATAACCCGGTCATTTCGGTTTACCTGTACCGACAATCTAAAGAAGAACCGCCACGAGGGTATTAAGAGCAAGCTGGATCTTTTGATCGAGTCTCGGCCGTTGCTTCATGGAGTCTCCGAGAAGGCTATCATTTGGTGACCCATCTGACCCGGATTGTATCGGGTTCGGGTAATGTGAGATTAAGGTAGGTACATGGTGGCGGATACGCAGGAGATGGCTGTGAAAGGTGGGGAGTGGTTCCACCTGAGTCGTCCCGGGTTACTTTCAAGAGGAAATTTGTGATTACGTTTTGCTGTTATTTGGCTGGAAACTTGTTCTTCAATTTTTAATTTTATTATTCATTTTTTCCATTCAATATATTTTCAGACCATTTGAATTTTTTCCCCATTAACCTCTTTGTGTACTATCCATATATTACTTTCGTTTCACTATTCCCCTCCTTTAACTTTTACTTTTAATCCAATTGCACCCTTTCTTTATTGAATTTCCACTATCCGTCAATTTTTTCTATCCATTTACAAGAGCAAAGACAGAAGTTTCAGTTTAACTTAAATATTACGGAAATACACATACAAATCTTACATAATTTAGTTAAAGGGACCACTAGAAAAGTAAAAGAAAAATATTCGGACCAAATATTATAAAAAATCGTACCAAATCTAAACCTATTACCTCACTAGTATCCAAAGCCACAAGAGTCAACATGTAATAACTAATCTTCTTAACTAATACAACAAAAACACTGTCATAAAATATCGAAACCTTTTCTCTGCATATTCTACTCGAGTTTCCTTAAATTCAATAATTAAATTTCTAATTACTCATGTTAGATATACGAAAAGTGAATTTATAAAATTTACTCCAATATTTTCTCTTTTCGTCCGTGATTGAAAGAAAGGGGAAATAATATTTTTTTTAAAACAAGAAAAATTCCTTTTTTAAAGAAAAAAAACTCACTTAATCCACGCGTAAACCAGCAAGGAGAATCCAAGACCATTGCCGGAGCCAGAAGCTGAAGATCCTCCTACGCCGTAATCTGCCTCATCGGCGCTACTAGCCCATTCCAAAACCGATGAGCTACAAGCCGAAGAAGCTGAGGACATCGAGATCGACGACGACGACGAACTCCTCTTGCTCTTAATGAATCTCTTCCTCATCTTCCTCCACTCCACGATCCCTTTAATCCCCAGGCTGCTTCCACACTGCTTTGGCTTCCATAACACGACGCCGTTTCCGTTTCCGTTTCCTTTTCTCTCCTCTTCTTCTTTCCTCTTTGTCACGCAAAGCTCCTCTGCTTCTGGATCGCTCTCGAATCTGAACATAAACACGGCGTGTCCGTCGCAGGAATTCTTGCTCTGGAACAGCCAATTGTAAACGTCCCAAGAGATCTGAACAGCAACTCCGTCGATTTCTACTTTCTCATTTCCCCTGAATTTCCATCTCAGTCGCTTGATCTGCAATACCTGCTTCGAATCGACGCTGAAACAGAGTTTCGCGTCTTCGTCGACACGACAATCGATTGAAATATCTCTGCTCTTACCTCCAAATCTCGCCTTCGTGGAGAAAAACCTAGCTCCGAACACGTGCTCTTTCCTCAACAGCAGTGCTTGTGGATTCGTCGGCGGTTTCGCCGCTTTGGCGCGAGCGTATGCTTCTTTGACAGAATCTCCGACTAAGAGTCCCATCTCTCCGTCGACAACCACAGCGATGTAGAATCCGGATCTGGGTTCGGATCCGGAGTCGAATTTGGCCCGGGTCAAGTCCCAGAAAACTTGAATTTTAGGGGAAACGAACGTTGATCCGCGTTTTCTCCAAAACGCCAATGTGTTTAAGTTGAGGTGGAAGGAGACGGCGGAGGAGAGCGAGAGATCAGCGGAGGAGAAAGATAGAGGAGAAGAGTGGTTGTAGTAATCTTGAGAATGGAGAAAAAGATTAAGAGAATGGCCGCCTAAGAAAGTGCGAGACCATGTCAAATAGAAGACGCCGTGATCTGTTTGGTAAAGGCAAGTTGTGAGATTCGGATCACCGGAGACTAAAGAAGACGGCGGCGGAGGATGATTATGATCGGAGGTAGGGCGGAGCCAAGCAGGGATGTGGCGAGGAGACATTTGTCTTTCTGTATTTTTATGTTCTTCTAAATTCTTTATATTTGGGGAAGAAAAAAGAAGAAAAAAAAAAGATGGAGACTTTTTTCCCGGAGGTGTGGTGTCGGGAGGTTTTTAAATGGGTTTTTCTTTTTCGTTTTTTTCCTTTTCCCGAATGGAATTTTATTTAAAGAACTTTGTTAATTCAGAATGGCTTATTAACTTATTATAATTATGTTTTGGTTTATGGAAATAAAAAAAAATTTGGTTCGTATTTGTTTAATCGATTATAAAAATATTACATAAAATGATCACATAACATCAAATAAATTTAATTTTGGTATAAAAATTTATAATAGTTTTGTTCGTTTGGTCGCACAGATGACTATGATTACGGTCGACATTGTAGTTGCGGTCAATATTGTAGATATGACTACGACATATATTATTTGTTTGTATGCTGTCAGTGGTTACAGTTAAGATTGTTTGCATATTTTTAATTGTACCGCTATTTTAATTAACGATCGAAAAAATTGCGATGAAATACGAAACGTCTGATCGCTGCATTTACCGCATGTAGTTGCGATAGATAAATAGTAATAATCTACCGCAACCGTAAATATAAGAAATTATGGATGACAAACGAAAATAACCATAATCAATTTTTAAAAAACATCTTACAAAATAAAACAAATAGAGATTTTTTTTATAAAAAAGTACAGTGGAAACTTAAAAAGGCGTGTGTGTTCTTTAGGAACCCTAAACATTGTTAACTGTTCGACTGAGAGGAACATGACATAATAACTGTCTGCACACTTGATACTTCATTGTAGAACACAAACAATAGGGAGCCAATAATTTCAAGTTATAGAATATCATATTAACTTTTAAAAGTTCCCATTTCTTTATAGTCTAAAGATATAATACTAATAATTAATACTGGTTGTTGTTGATACTGTGTATATTTACAAATAACCAAACATTTAATCTTAAATTATCTTTTTGTGTAACATTAATCTGATCACTATTCTCTAATAGTCTCATTTCGGAAGGCAGTATAAGATGCATCCCTTCTGGCTTCTACTGCCGGAAAATAAAAGCAAATAATTGGTTAGGTCGAATAAATATTTTATCACATCGTTTTCATTTTATTTAATTATTTTGTATAAAGTCATATTTTTATTAATTTCTCGAGTTATTAGGATACGTTGGCAGACAGCTAAAAGGAGGTGGACAAAGTACTCATTCAAAAGACATATCCACATTATTAATTTGATATTGGATTATATCTGTATATCTTATATTATGAAGTTTTCAAACTTTTCATTTCAATCAATTGAAACTGCAAGACAGCTAAACTCTTTTACGTTATTATATAATTAGCTATATCTATATCAGCCCATTACAAGCTATGGTTTCACCAACCGGAGTTGATGATAAAAAATATTATTTAAAATCTCACCATGTAACTAGAAAACATTGGTATATCTATTTATATATACTTGAAACTAATAATTTTAGATGTTAACGATGATAATAGTTTGGAAAACTTCAATGCATTATGCATGCATGCAGTAATAAAATAGTTGACTAAAGTTTCTCATGTAGAATAGTAGAAGAAGATTAAGACCAAGTCAGTTTGAAACAACAAACAACAAACTAAAGTTTCTCATGTAGAATAGCAGAAGAAGACTAAGACCAAGTCAGTTTACTATTCAACTTAACCTGTTTGGAATCTCGTCCTTCATTTTCTTATACTTTCCCAATTCTTAGATTCTCCTTTCAACTTTTTTTTTTAAATACATTTTCTATAAGAAAGTTTTTGATTAATCTAACAAGTGAGTAGTTGCGAACGTTTCTTTCTTCATTTTTTATTGCAAGAATTTAGATATTATCGAACGAATTATTTTAAGATATTTCTCTATTTTTTTCTCCAACCAATTCTATTTTTTAAATGTGCGAATGCATTGAACCATCTCTTATTGTAATTTCTATTTTTATTTATTTTATAGTTTATACTCTGGCATTGATTTACAGCGAAACACGTCAACAAAAAAAAGGAAACGTTCCCAAAAGGCCAAAAGCACCAAAAAGGCAAATGGATAAAGCTTCGGAATATCCCCAATTCGCAATTACCGAAAAGTCCTAACCCTAACTACCCTATTTAAAAACCAACTTCGCCGGTTAGCTTTTCCTCTTTTTCGATATCTTACATTGTAAACCTAGCCTAGCCCGCCGTCTTCTAAATAGTTACCTTAGTCGTAAAATCTGGTAATGGAAATAGAATTTGTTGTGATGTTTTAGTTAACGGAAATCGAGTTTAGTTAGTATGGTAAATTGGTAATCGGTTGGAATGGTAATAATTTGCTGGCTGTTTAGTTTACACGTAGAGGAAAGGTAAAACCGAGCTGTACACATAGGAAGGAGGAGTGTAGTGTGTCCCTGTGTCTGCAATGTCGGAAGCAGAAAAGAAATCGCCTTTCATACCAGAGGAATGGTCGGATGCAGCAAGTTATGTTTCCTGTAGTTCAATCACCTCGTTGCAACCGGTTGTAGCTTTGGTCTGTGGCCCTAAAAACAGTGGCAAAAGTACATTTTCTCGCTATCTTGTTGAAGTTCTTCTCCAAAGGTCACTTCTTTTGCCTTGTATTGTTTGAGACCCTTAAGAAATCTGTTTTGGGAGGAAAAATGACATCTATAATGTCTTCAGTTTCTTGAAATTTTCCAATTGGACTGAAATTTGACATCTAAGTTGGAAACAGATTCATTTGAATGGAATATTTTTTTCATATCATGACTGCTTTGTCTGAATGAGTTTGCTGAAAATTAACCAATGGTTTACAGATACAAAAGAGTTGCTTTTTTGGACATTGATGTTGGCCAGCCTGAATTCACTGCACCTGGTTTTCTTTCTCTCACAATTGTTGACAGAACAATTCTAGGTAAATCATTTGAATTGTGGAATCGTGCTGCTTACATTCGAAAAACTTGTTTTTATCATGGTCTTTCTGAATGTCACTTATGTTTATTGGTTTACATTTTCTATTTTCTAGACTCGGATTGGACAGTTCCATGTGTAAAGACACCAGAGAGGTAGTTTGATGAGAGCAAGTTTTCACGGATTCAGTAGCACATCGTCTTTGATTTTAAAATTATACTCTTTTCTCTTTTATCTGATGATGCAGATGTTTCTTCTTCGGCGATGTTTCTTCAAAGAGGGATCCAAAGGCTTATTTAAGATATGTATACACTTTATTTGATTACTACCAGCTACACTTCTGCCGGTCCAGCGAGAACAAAATTGAATTACCCCTTGTCATCAACACTCCAGGCTGGGTAAAAGGTAACTCTTTCAAAAAGAAACTAAAAGGATTGATCTTTTTATCTTTGTGTGTGATGTTTAATAGAACAAACAAATGCTTTTTCCATTAATATTGTGATTACCATCTTTAGGTATTGGCTATGATTTATTGGTTGACGTGTTGAGATATGTTTCTCCCTCCCAAGTTGTGAAAATCAACATCTCTGTTCACAGCAAGAACCTACCGCCTGGGTTGTTCTGGTTAGACGGTAATGATGATGAGGCAACACATTTGATAGAGATCCAATCTGCTTATCAAGACAATTTTAATCGATCGTAAGTCCTGTACAAAAGCTACTTATCAAACAATCTCATCGATTTTGTTCATGTGATTACATGTTAATGTATTCTGTTTGTACAGCGTTTTAATACAAAAGGATGCTCGTTTGATGAGGGATATGCGTATAATCGCCTACTTCAGGCAATGCATTAAAGGAAAAGAAGTAAACACGATCAAAGAGCTAACCCATGAGCTCGCTTCCCATATTCCATATGAAGTTCCAATATCCAGCTTAACAATCAATCATCTCCATTGTCAGGTAAAAAACAATAGAAAGCTTCATATGTTTCTAAACTGTATTATGTTTGATGCCAGTAATGGGTTTCTCTTTTCTTTTTTTTCACGGCAGATCCCAAGTTCTGAAGTGTATTATAGTTTGAATGCTTCCATTGTTGGCTTGGGCATTAGTTCCGATGTATTTGAAGATTTACCTTCATGTGTAGGTCTTGGTAAGTTGCTCTTATCCATTGGAATTAGTAAAAAGCTTATTGAATCTGGAATTATGGTTAATTAATTCAAGTGAGTTTTGGATGTGAATAGGAATCGTTAGGGGTATTGACATTGAGAGAGGAATCCTATATGTGATCACTCCAGTTCCAGAAAATGTAGTGGAGAAAGTTGATCTTCTGTTGCAAGGGTATATTCAATTACCTACTTGTCTTTTGGAGGTGAAGGATTACAGGTCTCCATATTTATCTCCATATGTCTTAGCTTCCACCTAAACGTCTTCTTTTCTTAAAAGATTTTTATTTTTTTTGCTGAGTTCTTTTATGTTTACTGTATGTATCAATTTATCAGTTTACTAGTTTCTTATGAGAATTTAAGTATGCAAATTAAAATTTAAATATCTTTTTTGAAAATCCCACTTGTCTCGTATTTTTATACTCCCTTACTTAAGAAAATGTAAATAATTTATAAATAACGACAATCTTAGTGAATGGTGTTACTGCATTACAATTTCTTTGGTAAACGTTACTCGTTTTACTGTTGATGCCAAAATAATTCTCAATTTCTATACTCTTTGGATCTTCAAACATACTCTTAACCCTATTCTTTACTTATATCTTATTCAGTTTGAGTTACTCGTTTACTATTGATGTCTAAATCATTTACATGTTATTGCACTGTAGCTTTTCGTTATTGATATAGACTCATTTGGAAAAAAACAAATAATTAAACACAGCTTTCGAAATTCTTTATCGGAACGGAAAAAGAACATTCAAAATTGAAAATTTCTAATTCCAAAAAATAAACATCACCATTTGTGTCAAACTTAATGATGGTCTTTAATCAACGACATTTGCAATCATAAATGGTCTATAATTGCATTTTTTGGTCAACTTTAATTTAAGGCTAAGTAATTATCAATTTCTACTCCTTGGATCTTCAAACATACTTTTGACCATAATAGTACATATTATGGGTTTTCTAATTTATTTAACTACGCTATATTAAGCAAAAGAAAAACAATGATTTTATTTTGACCAAGAAAAGAAAAAGAAAATTAGTGAATAGATTGTTACCAATTGTTATAGATTTTTTTCCATGCCAATATTGTAAGAGTAATTGGAGAAAATGAAAGGTGATTTTTGCATTAAAAGAGATTCCAAAACATTCAAAAGTTTCCCTCCAGAGTCCAAACGCTTTTGTCGATCATCAAATCGAAACATCACTCTGCGTTCTCGTGATTCTCATTAATACCTTTTTCTCTCTCTCCACAGTTCTGAATTTTGATTCCTCGTTTAAATCTCTCATCCCTTCAGTACTCTTATCTTCTCTTTTGGAGATGGGTTCTTCCGGAAATTTGGTTTCCCCGATGGATGACGGTGGAGGAGTGAGAGCAAGATGTATTCGTATTAAGTTCCCGTCGCCACGGAGAATCATGGCTCGGTGGTTTTCCTCACAGGGGAAGAAGAATAAGGCTATGGCAGAAGGAAAGGTGAGAGACTGTGACGCGGTGGGCGTCTTGAATTTGTCGGAGGATGGTAATGGAGTCGGGGAATTTTCAGATTATCCTTCGCAGACGATCGCTTCCGGTAACAATGGTTTGTTTTTTTCCCAAAATCGATTTCTGCTTTGAAAAAGTACGAATTGTGATGTGAATATAGATTTATCCATCGTTCAGGTTTAGTGCGTGATGTGGAATGTGTTAGTCGAATTCGATCAGTGATAAACCACTAATTGCCTCTCAATGATAACTTTGATGTATTTTTTATGCTTTTTAGAACTGCAAAGGAGGGAATTTTTGTTTAGCATTGGAATGAGTTGCTATCTGTTACATCTGATTGCTATGGGTAGAGAAGAGATTCGCAGAATTGTCGAGCTACGGAGCGATTTAGACAAGTTTCTTAAGTGTAAGAACGATGAACTGAGGCGAAAACAGCAAGAGTTTGTCGAGTTACGGAACGACGTAGAGAAGTTTTTAGCATATCACAATGATGAACTGAGGCAAAAACAACCAGAGTTTCTCTTTGGGAAGCAAGAGCGGAGTGAAACCACAAGTGATGTTGTAGATGGCCCGGAATCTTCTACTGATCACTATTACTCTCCACAGTTCCTCGAGACATCTTTATCTATTGGACGTCAAGGGTCTTTAAACCATTACGTATTCAAGGTAGGGGAAGAAGATTTGGGGGGTGAAATGGATAAGCTTGAAGCAGAACTTCAAGCTGAATTAGAGCTTCTACAGATTGATCAAGACCAGGTAAGTACTTGACTTTAAATTCTTGAAATTTAAGCGATTAAAGATTTTGATTCTTTGTCTCAACTCGAAGTTTTTGATGACAGAAAATCGTATTGACAGATTCTATTTGAAGTTTGCACACAGAAACAAGATATTGAAAACCCTAAAAAAAATGCACGATCTTATCAAAAAACAAACATGCACAATTATGTGAATTTGTTCTTTTTTCTTTTGAATGAACTGATGTTGAGTCTCTTCTCCAATGGACCACAGGACATTTCAGAGAAGAGTGAAGATTCAGAAGGATTAAGGTTCAGACACATGTGTTCAGGACCAGTGGAGGAACAACAAGGAGTGTGTCCATACGAGCTGGAGAGAAGGCTACATGAGCTGATGGAGGCAAGACAAGAAGAGAAGATAAAAGAGCTCGAAGTTGCACTAGAAGATGCTAAACAAAGGCTTCATATGAAGGAGGCTCAAGTTTCCAGGTGGAAAGACACTGCTTATATGTAACTCCTCGTTACCCCTCTCTCTAGGCGAGAGAGAATTTGGTCTTTCATGTTTGTTTAGAAAGAAAAATATCCGTCGTTTGTGAAGAAGCTATCAATTCGTTCCAATTTACTATGGAGTAGATCGATCATCCAAATCTCTTCCTGAGCTGAAAATTTGTAAATACATTTTACATTTCCTGAGAGGATACTTATTCGGTCGGCAAAGAGAAAAGAATAGAGAGGATACTTATTCTATAAATAAATGTTTCAATATGCTTTTCTGAATTCTTTACATTTTCCTGCTAGATGTATGGTTGTCAAGTAAATGCGTTTATAAGATCCATTACAGTTTCAGAGTTCCGGTACAAATATATAACACTGATATAGAAGAAAAAAGTCAATCTAGGTTTCATTGGAACATGATTTAATCTGTAAATAATATTGCAATTCTACATTGTGGATCTACTCTAGTCTTTTTTTTTTTAAGTACTGATGTGTGAGAAAATGGTGTTTATTTTATGTGTTTGTTTGGATACACTGTATGATTGGATGTTTCTTTCTCTTGGTTCGTAGGTAATAGCTGTTAGTTTTATTTGACTTAGTCTTTATTAGTTTAATAAAGCTCCATGCTTATAGGAGATAGTTGCTGTTGAATCGTTCTATTTCATTTTTCTTAGTGGTAGAAAATCCTCCGTATGATAAGGAGGTATTGTTGTTTTGGTTTAGCTATTTATAGCTCTATGAAATAAGAACACATCAAGCTTGAGTTCACAAAAACAGATTTGCTCTATACTTAACAAAATTGGTATCAGAGCCAAATTCTTTTAATCTAAGTGGTGTGTTTCTTTGTTACAGAAAAGAGAGTGAAGCATGTCAAGTGATGCAGACATGAAGGTGATGACGACAATACCCAAGTTCGATGGTGATTTCGAACATTGGAGCATGTTGATGGAAAATCTCATACGGTCCAAAGAATGGTGGGACTTGATAGAAAAAGGCTATGTTGAGCCAGCCAGAGGAGAGATACTCAATGGAGCACAGAGGCAAGAGCTAGCAGAGAAGAAGCTAAAAGATTTGAAGGTGAAAAATTACTTGTTTCAAGCAATTGATAAGTCCATCCTCAAGACAATAATTCAGAAAGATACTGCTAAACAATTGTGGGATTCCTTGAAGACAAAATATCAGGGAAACGAGCGTGTGAAGCGAGCACAACTTCAACGTCTAAGAAGAGAGTTTGAAATTTTGGAAATGAAGGAAACCGAAACTATAACAGAGTATTTTGGAAGAGTGTTGATAGTTGCAACAGACATGAGGAACATTGGAGAGGATATGCCAGACAATAAGATTGTGGAAAAGATCTTGCGAACACTTTCTGAAAAATTCACTTACATCGTGTGTTCAATCGAAGAATCTAAGGATATAGACAATCTCTCGGTGGATGCGCTGCAAAGCTCACTGTTAACAGAACATCATGAAACACTCCAAAGGATCCAGCAGTAGTGACCAAGTTCTAAAAGTGACTGCTGAGTTCAATGAATGGAGTGGAACACGTGGAAGAGGAAGAGGAGGGCCATTCCGAGGACGAGGCAGAGGTAGAGGAAGACGAGATTTCAACAAAGCCTTGGTGGAGTGTTACAATTGCCACAAGTTAGGACATTTTCAATTTGAATGTCCAGAAGATAAGCGTGCGAATTATGCAGAATTTGATGAAGAAGAAGAGCTCTTACTTATGGCACATATGGAGATGCAAGGATCAAGAATGGAAGATTTATGGTTCTTGGATAGTGGTTGCAGCAACCACATGACTGGAAACAAGAAGTGGTTCTCTGAGATAGACGAGGGTTTTCGCCACTCAGTGAAGCTTGGAAATGGTGCTCAAATGACAGTACAAGTAAAAGGAAGTATAAAAATCAGGGTGAATGGTATGATTCAAGTCATACAAGATGTCTACTACGTTCCAGAATTAAGTAACAATCTCTTGAGCTTAGGACAGCTGCAAGAAAGAAACCTTGCAATTCTTATACGAGACAACATATGTAAGATCTTTCACTCAGCAAAGGGACTCATTATGGAGACTACGATGAGTGCAAATCGAATGTTCATAATTCTTGCACAAGTGGTAGGAACAGATTCATGTTTCAAGGTGGAAGCTACAAACGATGCTCATTTATGGCATTGCAGATTTGCTCACCTAAGTTACAACAGTCTACACACTTTAAGTCAAAAAGAGATGGTCAAAGATCTCCCACGTATTGAAGCAATCAAGAGAGTATGTGAAAATTGCCTTGTGGGAAAACAGAAGAGAGGACCATTCCCAAAAAGGAGCACATGGAGAGCACCAAAGAATTTGCAGTTAATTCATGCCGACATTTGTGGTCCCATCACCCCAGAATCAGTTGGCCACAAAAGATATATCCTCACTTTTATAGATGATTGTAGCAGAAAAATGTGGAGCTATATAATTGCAGAAAAATCAGAAGCGTTTGGAATATTTAAGACTTACAAAGCTAGTGTTGAAAAAGAATCTGGATTGTCTATTTGTTGCCTAAGAACAGATCGAGGAGGAGAGTTTTGCTCTAAGGAGTTTGATGAGTTTTGTAAAACTCATGGGATCAAACGATAACTAACGGTAGCCTATACTCCGCAGCAAAACGGTGTGGCAGAACGGAGAAATCAAACGATCATGAATCTAGTTCGGAGCACACTTACGGAGAAGATAATGCCAAAAACGTTTTGGGCTGAGGGAGTTAAATGGATAACATATGTTCTCAATCGTAGTCCCACTACAGCTTTGGAGAATCAAACCCCCGAAGAAGCTTGGAGTGGTGTTAAGCCAGATGTGAGACATTTCAAAGTTTTTGGGAGTATTGGGCATGTCCACATACCAGAAGCAAAGAGAACCAAGCTAGATGACAAGAGTTGTAAATGTATCTTTCTTGGTGTTAGTGAGGAATCAAAAGCCTATCGTATGTACAATCCCACTTCAAAGAAAATCTTGGTGAGCAGAGATGTTGTATTTGAAGAAACAAAGAATTGGGATTGGGGAAGGAATGATGTAGAAGGTGTAAGCTCAAATCAAGAAATACTTAGTTGGGAGAATGATGGAGATAACATGGTTGGAGAGGAAGAATACTTTTGGAACGAAGAAAATGATGAGAATGAGGAATTTAGAAGCGAAGACGAAGTAGTGGCAAATGAGCAAAATGAAACTACCCTAGAAGTTGTGCCAACACCTACAACAGTTTCTAGAGCAGAAGAAGATGTTGCACCAACAATCGCATCTGCCAGGATCAAACGTGACACTAGACGTCCCACTTATTTGCAAGATTATGAATGCGGTGAAACAGCCTCTGACGAAGAAGCTTTAGCTTACTTTATTGGTGATACAATGGTGCTACAAGCAATTATTGCAATTGGAGATCCTGCAACGTTTGATGAAGCTGTGACTTATGAATTTTGGAGAAAAGCCATGAAAGCTGAAATATATAGATTCAATCGAAAAAAACCAGACTTGGGAGCTAGTCGATCAACCTGAAGGTACAAACATCATCGGAGTTAAATGGGTGTTCAAAACGAAATACAATGAGCATGGAGAGGTAGATAAACACAAAGCAAGGTTAGTTGCGAAAGGATACACACAGAGAATTGGTGTCGATTACAATGAAGTTTATGCGCCAGTTGCGAGGTGGGATACAATTCGGATTATCATCGCAATTGCAGCATATCAGGACTGGAACATCTATCAACTTGATGTTAAAAGTGCGTTCTTACACGGGGAACTAGAGGAAACTGTATATGTTGATCAACCACAAGGGTTCATGAAGAAAGGAAGTGAAGGAAAGGTTTACAAACTAAAGAAAGCTCTCTATGGACTAAAACAAGCTCCACGGGCTTGGTATAGCAAAATTGAGAGTTATTTCATCAGGGAAGGATTCGAGAAGAACGAATCAGAGCATACTTTGTTTGTTAAGAGAGAGAAGCAAGGACAAATCCTTATTGTTAGTTTGTACGTTGACGACTTGATTTTTACAGGAAACTGTGAGAAGTTGACTAACAATTTCAAAGAATCAATGAAGAAGAATTTTGACATGACGGATCTTGGCAAAATGAGATACTTTCTCGGTGTTGAGATATTGCAAAGAGAAGAAGGAATTTATATCTGTCAGAGGAAGTTTGCTAAAGAAGTTTTAGAAAGGTTTGAGATGAGTGTGAGCAATGGAGTAAACAATCCTATTGTTCCAGGAATAAAACTTTCAAAGAAGGGAGGTGGAGCAGCTCTCGACACCACTCTTTACAAACAAATGATTGGAAGTTTAATGTATCTCACTGTTACTCGACCGGATTTGACATTTGTGGTGGGTCTCGCGAGCCGTTACATGGAGAATCCCACAGAAGCTCACTTTCAAGTGGTCAAACGAGTTCTAAGGTATGTGAAGAACACTACAGAGCTTGGTATAATGTACAAACGTAGAGGGAACAAAAATTTTCAGGCTTATACAGATAGTGACTATGCGGGAGACTTGGATGATCGGAAAAGTACTTCCGGTTATGTGTTCTTAATAGCTGGAGGAGCAGTCTCATGGAGTTCAAAAAAGCAGTCTATTGTAGCATTATCAACAACGGAGGCTGAATACATAGCTGCAGTATCATGTGCAACACAAGGGGTTTGGATGACAAAAATTCTTGGTAAAATTGGACAAAATCTTGAAGAATGTATCACAATCAAATGTGATAATAGTTCAGCCATTCAACTCTCCAAGAATCCAATTCACCATGGACGCAGCAAACATATTGAGGTTCGTTTTCATTACTTAAGAGAGTTAACCGGAGAAGGAAAGGTGAAGTTAATGCATTGTGGCACTCAAGACCAGCTAGCAGACATCATGACTAAACCTTTGAAGCTGGAAACGTTTGTTAAACTGAGAAAGATGCTTGGACTGGTTGAGATACCAAAGTAAACTGTTCTTGCTTATAGCAAACAGTTTAGGGAAGGAATTTGTTAGTTTTATTTGACTTAGTCTTTATTAGTTTAATAAAGCTCCATGCTTATAGGAGATAGTTGCTGTTGAATCGTTCTATTTCATTTTTCTTAGTGGTAGAAAATCCTCCGTATGATAAGGAGGTATTGTTGTTTTGGTTTAGCTATTTATAGCTCTATGAAATAAGAACACATCAAGCTTGAGTTCACAAAAACAGATTTGCTCTATACTTAACAATAGCGAAGGGAAATATCACAAGAGCGATTTGAACTCCTCTAACTTTGTTGTGAAAGTTGTCTGTCTATTTAAATTGTTGATTAACTGAATTAAATCAGTAGAATCCGTATAAAATCTCTTACAGTATTTGTGCCTCGTTTGCAGGCTAGCTATCGTCCAACGAATTCTAAAAAACTGTGTATGTAACAGAGATTGTACTCTATATGTGTCTCGTATGGCTAACAGGTCATTTAATCCATCTTTTAACTTAACAATCTATCTAACTCATAATATGAGCTTTCTCTTTTTCCATGAACCGTCCACAAAACAGACAAAAAGTTAGAGGTTTAGAGCTGCAACACCACCCACCTTAAGTTTTCCTGTAATTTTTACGTACTTGATAACTTCCAAACCTTATTTTCCCTCCAATACTTGTATAAAATATCTATGGCGGTATGTTTTATATTGTTATAATCCTTATCGTTAAGAAATTTCTAGATAAACTTCAGATCTACGCTAGTCTAGTGCTCAGAAATTGCATGCGTTTATAAGATCATCACAATTCAAGCACACAACAAATCACAATAGTTTTGATGTCAAAAAGGCAAAATCTGAGGGCATAATATATATTCTATAAATAGTAACTTATGGTGAGAGTTTGTGAATATAGTTGGGCCTAAATCAGCCCGATTCGATCTCTTCCTCGTGTTTCTGAAAATGGATCTCGATCTGGTTTTGTTTTCTACGCCTCGTGTTTAATTTTCGTAATTGCTCATTATTAATTTTATTTTTCCTTGGAAAAGTAAATGGCATTTCTCCTAGGCGTAAAGGTGTTTAAACCAAAAGCTCTCAAAAGTCAAAAGGAAGAAGTAAGGGAGTAAGTAAGAAGAAGAGGAAGCCTGATTTTCCAGGTAAGCCTTTTAGAAAGTCTCCATTCACAATTGCTCATCTCTCTAGCTCCCGTGAGATTTTCTTTGGTTACAGCATCGTCGGCATGGCAAGAGTCGTCGAGTCGGATTTGGGTTCTACGGGATCCGATGTACAACTGAGTCTCGACTCGATCAGGGAATCGTTGATTAGGCAAGAAGACACCATCGTCTTCAGCTTGATTGAGAGAGCTAAATTTCCTCTCAATTCCCCTGCATTCCAGGAGTCTCGCTGTATAGATTCTGGAATTTCCTCTTCTATGACCGAGTTCTTTGTCCGAGAGATTGAAATCCTCCAAGCTAAGGCAAGGTTCACATCTCAGTTAAACTGATGCTTCTTTTAAAAATTAGAAACGGAGATCAATGTATTGTTTGTTTGGGTTTGCTATATAGCACTTTCATGGATTGTGCTGTGAAATTAGAAGAAACCAAGCTACAAGTCATAATTTTCTTTTGTGTGGATCTCTTGTTACATGACATATTTCATCTCATGTGTTTATATTCTAAATTTCTGATCATGAGCTTACATGATGATTGTTTCACTGGAAAGTCTGATGTATGTGTATTAGGTAGGAAGATATGAAAACCCGGAAGAGAATCCTTTCTTCCTTGAGAATACTCCTCCCTCGGTTTTTCCTACGCACAGATATTCTCAGGTATGTTGTAGAAAGTCTAAAAACATTCTCCTTTAAACTCGTTTTCTTGAATATAACTATACTTTTTCTTTTCTCTTGATTAGGTTCTGCATCCTACGGCCTTAACCGTTAACATAAACAAACGAATTTGGGATATTTACTTTAAAGAATTGCTTCCTTTGTTTGTCAAACCAGGAGATGATGGAAACTATCCACAAACTGCAGCTACTGATCTCGCGTGTTTACAAGTAAGGAGATCATTTTCAGATTCATAAAATCCGGTCTATATGTGGTTTATCTGTGATTTGATGTTTGATCTTGTGTAAGGCTCTTTCGAGGAGGATTCACTACGGTAAATTTGTTGCTGAGGTCAAATTCAGAGATGCTCCACAAGATTACGAGCCAGCGATTCGCGCTAAGGTAACATTAATGTCACAATGTGGATCTGGTTTCACTGTTTTTTTTAATATGAAATGATCTGATCAGATCATAAGTGTTGGGTTGCTGAAAACTTCTGTAGGATAGAGAGACGTTGATGAAGCTTTTGACGTTTGAGAAAGTAGAAGAAATGGTTAAAAGGAGAGTCCAGAAGAAAGCAGAAACGTTTGGACAAGAGGTAAAGTGCGTGTCTGGTGATGAGAATGAGAAGAACTATAAAGTGGATCCATCGCTTGTCTCTCGCATATATGAAGAATGGATTATCCCTCTCACTAAGCTCGTTGAAGTTGAGTATCTTCTACGTCGTGTCGATTGAATCTTAGGACCTTGAATTCTAGCATTGTGAAATAAAGCAAATCAGAGGATGATGAGTCCATTGTCTTTGTCCACAAAATCTTACAATCGTATTTCCATTCCAAGATTGTTTTATTGTAGATTAGACCGGGCTGGCCATATTCATAGCACAAGGAGAGATGTTCAATCCTGATAAACCAAAACCGGTTTAATTCAACATCCGAGTAATATTTTCAGATTGGATTAATAATTATAGTTTTAAGATTACCAACAAACGCAAAGCTAATCCTAAAGGAAACTTGATTTTACATTTTTTGAACGAAACAAATGGAAAGTACGGATTGACCATCAGCATTATCGTGTTAAACTTTGACTAAAATATAATTATTGATTTGTTCCCAAAACTGGTTTATTAAAGTGGGCCTATTGAAACTGTTGGATATGATAGATAATTGAATAAACAGTCATCACTATTAAATGTTTTTAGTATATTTTTTAAGGAAAGCAAAAGTCGTAAGTGTTTCGCTATCGAAAAAGGTTATTTATAGTTGATGATTATCCATTAGAAACCTTCAAACTCTCCACTCAACTTTCGTCAGCTGTCTCTTGCTCCTACTCTAGGGTTCTCAAGCTTTCTTTCTGATCTCTTCTTCTTCTTTTTTCTTTCTGGATAACGATCCGTTCTTCCTCTCTAAGCGCAGGTTTGAATCTCTCCTTTCTTCGCTATCTCTAAGGTGTTTCCTTATTTACAATCTGATTGAAAAGCTTTCATTTTTAGGGTTCTTCAAAAGCTTCTTTGTATAGCTTTTTGGTGCAGATCATTCCCATGTTGATATTAAATTTAGATTCTTCTTGGAGCTCTTTGAGTTTGATATATCCGATGATTCTTATTGCTTCCTTTTTGGATCTTGTTTTCAATAGTGATCTGCTATTGGTTCTTCTGATGATGATGGTGATCTTTTCACTGATTGATTTGATTCCGATAGGGAAAGATGCAAGCTGCGATTCGTTCGTTTGTCTCCGGTGGAAATGTTGTCAAAGCCTCTCTGCTGCAACATCTCCGTGTGATTAACCCGGCGATTAAACCTTCTGTGTTTTGTTCACGCTCCGAATCCACTCAATCTGCTCGTATGGAGGAACATGGGTTCGAGAGCACAACCATTTCTGACATTATGAACGCCAAAGGCAAAAATGCTGATGGATCTTGGCTTTGGTGTACTACTGATGACACTGTTTACGATGCTGTTAAATCCGTATGTTTCTTTGCCTTTTCGATGTCATATCTCTCTGTGTCGAAGTGTTTTTTGTGGAATTGATGTGTTTGCTTTGATAGATGACACAACATAACGTTGGTGCGTTGGTGGTTGTAAAACCTGGCGAGCAACAATCTCTTGCTGGAATCATTACAGAGAGAGGTAAGACAAATTGGTGTGTCATTGAAAGTTTTTGTTTTCTGTGTCTTTCGATATGCTTCACCTGTTTCTTTCTTTGCGATTTCTTTAGATTATCTGCGGAAGATCATAGTGCAAGGGAGATCATCCAAATCTACAAAAGTAGGGGACATTATGACTGAAGAGGTATTGAATTAGTGACTGAAAATGCACCATTATATGATTTCCTTGCTATTGAGGATTAAAACCGACGAGATCTGTCATTTGGCATTTGCAGAATAAACTTATCACCGTGACA
This sequence comes from Pugionium cornutum, assembly GCA_018901935.1. Lineage (NCBI taxonomy): Eukaryota > Viridiplantae > Streptophyta > Magnoliopsida > Brassicales > Brassicaceae > Pugionium > Pugionium cornutum. The sequence goes on from CM032162.1 coordinate 5,076,069, forward strand.
CCGGAGACTAAGGTCTTGAGGGCTATGCAACTGATGACAGGTAAGCAGAAAACTTATACTTTCTCCATTAAAGTTCCTAACTTTTGGATTTAAAAACATAATGAGTCAAGTAAAAAACGGATTTGTGAGCAGAAAACCGAATCAGGCATATTCCAGTAATCAAAGACAAAGGTATGGTGGGAATGGTGTCCATAGGAGACGTGGTCCGTGCAGTTGTGAGTGAGCATCGAGAGGAGCTTAACCGCCTTAATGCTTTTATTCAGGGAGGTTACTAAAACTTGAAGATTGGTAAGATTGTGTCTGGTGTAGTGCTTGATGAATCTCGAAAGCCTTTACAGATCAAAGTAAATATGGAGTCTTTGTTGTTGTGTTGTCTGATGTTTGTTTCATTTGTTAACTTGTCAAGACTATGTTCTTGTGCTTCTCTTATTGTGCTACCCTGCCCTAGAATAAAACCAAAGACTCCTTCTCTTTATTATGAATGATTATTTATGATGATTTGCATTTTTCAGAAATCCTGCGCCAAAAGTAGATAGGAGATTGAAATTTCTAGTCATCGTTTATATTAAGAACGATTTGTATGTATTTTGATCATACATTTAGGTTTTTTTAATAAAAAGAGGCAACAAATTCGAATGAAATAATATAGTTAATTCGATGGCATCAAATCAAATTGAACTCCCAATATTCATGCTAAGTTAAGAACTTATTAGATCGTAATTTTTTATTAAATAGTAAGTTTTGAGCTTTTTACATCATCTTCTAAATCAATAACTATTTTTTAAATGTATTTTTGCAGAACATAACAGTGGTTTTGTTTCATGAGTTCGAAAGAAATTTAGTACAAATAGTACCCAATTCTATAAATTTGGGTTACAAGACTTCTGAGTCAAACATTATAATTAATTTTCCTACCTCTACATAGCTAAATTAGATAATATACAGAAAAAACTATTATTTTAAATTTAACCACACAATCATGAAAAATGTCAGGAAAATACTATTTAGATCGTAAATCAAAATGTTAACTGAACAAGTAAAAACCCTATAATATAACGTTTGTTCTTTTTAATAAAATGTTTACGTGTTTTGAATTTAACACTATTTTACGCTTTCTTTATTTTGTAACCATTAAAAAATCTATTTACTTTTGGAAGATATATCGATTTTTTTTTTCATCAGACGATATTTTTGGTGTACTTTTATTTAAAGGCTTTTCCTAATATTCGGACGTCTTATAAGATTTATAATTATCTTATGCAGACAAATGTAAATTAGTAATATATGGAAATAAATACTTGTTCGTACAACGATAGCATCATTAGGCAATGCTTCAATGATTAATTAGTGATGGTTTATGATATGGTCGGCTTCATCGATTTAGGCCCATTACTCATAGCTTGTGGAATTGGCTTCATTAGTAAACACGTGGCTATTTGTGAATTGTTGATACGGATCATCAAACCGTAGCGAATTGGACCGAAGAGATAAACCGGGACAAGCGGGGCCCTCGTCTCTAATCATATAAGAGCATAAGCAACTGTACCGTTGCCTCAGATCTGGTCATTTCTGTTCTTCCTTCTTCCTTTGTGCCACATAACATACATGGATTCGATGGAGTTTCGGAGAATATCGGAAACTTCTAGATCCGCGATCGCCTTGATCCTCCTGCTCTTCATCCATGCCGCTCACTCTTTTTATCTCCCAGGTGTCGCTCCTCAGGATTTCGAAAAGGTAAACGTTCTAATTTGTGCTCCTAGGCTTTTAGATCTGACTTAGATCTCCTGGATCTACGTTTCGTTATGGTTATGGTTTTGATTTCCTTTTGCTACAGAAAACGATAGTCAGTGTGCTGATGCACCGACTTTTCGTCATGCTTTTTTTGTTTTCAAAGAATAGGTAGTTGGTTTCCGATGAGGCTTTAATTTCACTTTATTTCCGCTTCACGAAGTTCTTTTCTGAACAATGTCGGCATTTTAGGCTAGCTACGTCGACATTTGGTCTTCTAGATTAGCCTTTAGTGATCTCTCTCTCTATCTCTGACTACAAACTCCAAGTTTTGGGTACGAGCGCAATGTCGATCCCTGCATGCGATATTACGGATAATATACTTCCAAAAACTGAGCAGAAATGACGGATCAGACTCTGATATGACTCTTATTTTCTGGTTTTTCCTGGTATGCAGGGTGATGAGCTGAAGGTGAAAGTTAATAAATTAACGTCCATAAAGACTCAGCTTCCATACTCGTATTACTCTCTTCCTTTTTGTCGCCCTAATAAGATAGTGGACAGTACTGAGAATCTCGGAGAAGTGCTTCGGGGTGACCGGATAGAAAATGCCCCATATTCGGTTAGTCTTTGCTGTATTTTATATTTGTAATTGATCAGACTGTCTAAGTTCTGTACTTCGGTTCTAATCCTTGCGGAATTGACAAACTGCAGTTTAAAATGCGAGAGGCACAGATGTGCAATATTCTCTGCCGGGTCACTCTTGATGCGAAGACAGCCAAAGCGTTCAAAGAAAAGATTGATGATGAGTACCGGGTCAACATGTAAGACCAAAAGTAGGAAAATTTTATTAAGAACATGCTATCGTCTGTCATTTTTCTTACAAGTCTTTCTTGTGTGTTTAGGATCCTCGACAACCTTCCTCTCGTTGTTCCAATTGAAAGAGTGGATCAGGGTTCTCCTGCTGTTGTTTATCAGCTTGGCTATCATGTTGGTCTTAAAGGCCAGTATGAAGGGGTAAGTAAGTTGGATTGTCAATACTACTTCAATGCATGCGAAATAGTTCCTTTTTTAAATTGCCGTTTGTATACGCAGAGCAAAGAACAAAAGTTCTTTATGCACAATCACTTGGCATTTACAGTCCGATATCACAGAGATATGCAAACTGATGCTGCAAGAATTGTGGGATTTGAGGTCAAACCTTACAGGTGCATTTCTTGTCCATAATTTGAACGTCTCTAGAGAAATCATGTCTTTCAGTACTGATAGTCCTTCCAATAACGTACAGTGTTAAGCATGAATATGAGGGAGAGTGGAGTGAGAAGACCCGCCTGACGACCTGTGATCCTCACACAAAACGTCTGGTCGTTAGCTCGGCTACCCCTCAAGAAGTTGAACAAAAGAAAGAGATTATCTTTACATATGATGTCGACTTCCAGGCAAGTTTTCCTTTTGTTAATACTTTGTTGTTTGCCGTTAATAAATGCTGGTCCTCTTTCCAATATATTTCTGATTTTCTGCTGCTGCTGCTGCTGTGCTGTCCAGGAGAGTGAAGTGAAGTGGGCATCTAGATGGGATGCTTATCTTCTGATGAGTGACAACCAAATTCACTGGTTCTCTATCGTGAATTCTCTGATGATCGTTTTGTTCCTGTCTGGTATGGTCGCGATGATAATGCTGAGGACTCTTTACCGTGACATTTCACGATACAACGAGCTCGAAACTCAAGAAGAGGCACAAGAAGAGACAGGATGGAAGCTTGTCCATGGTGATGTTTTCAGGATTCCAACCAATTCGGATCTGCTCTGCGTCTATGTTGGTACAGGGGTCCAGTGTTTAGGCATGGTACTTGTCACGATGATCTTTGCCATGCTCGGATTTCTCTCCCCTTCTAATCGAGGTGGTTTGATGACGGCCATGCTCCTGCTCTGGGTTTTCATGGGCCTCTTTGCTGGTTACGCCTCTTCACGTCTCTACAAAATGTTCAAAGGAACAGAGTGGAAGAGAATTGCCTTCAGAACAGCCTTCTTGTTCCCAGCAGTTGTCTCAGCCATCTTCTTTGTCCTAAACGCTCTCATCTGGGGACAGAAGTCATCCGGGGCGGTTCCCTTCGGGACAATGTTTGCCTTGATCTTCCTCTGGTTTGGCATCTCGGTTCCACTTGTCTTTGTTGGCGCATACATCGGTTTCAAGAAACCAGCGGTAGATGACCCAGTGAAAACCAACAAAATCCCAAGGCAAATCCCAGAGCAAGCTTGGTACATGAACTCGGTTTTTTCAATCCTCATTGGAGGAATATTACCGTTTGGTGCAGTCTTCATTGAGCTATTCTTCATCCTCACATCCATCTGGCTCAACCAGTTCTACTACATCTTTGGGTTCCTCTTCCTAGTATTTGTAATCCTCATCGTTACTTGCGCTGAGATAACAGTAGTACTCTGCTACTTCCAGCTTTGCAGTGAGGACTACCTTTGGTGGTGGAGATCTTACCTCACATCAGGCTCATCAGCTCTCTATCTCTTCCTGTATGCAACGTTCTACTTCTTCACAAAGCTTCAGATCACCAAAGTGGTCTCAGCGATGCTTTACTTTGGGTACATGCTCATCGCGTCTTATGCATTTTTTGTGCTCACTGGCACAATTGGGTTCTATGCTTGTCTGTGGTTCACACGGCTCATCTATTCATCGGTTAAGATCGATTAGAGGATGCTTGATGATGATCATACGGAACAGAAAAAGAAAAGTGATTATAGTTTGTGTCTTCCTTTTTTCTTTTTCAAAAATGGTTTTGTTGCATTTTAGGTCTATTTTGTTGCAGAACAAGAGGGTTTTTAATATATTTGAACGTTTATAAATAGTGTATTTTTGTCTGATTTATCATAATAACTCACTTTTGAGAATTTTTGCATGTGACTTTAGTGAGAATATCTGATTCATTCGTTCCTCTTTATATATTTTTATATAAATGATTCCATAGTTCATAACTTGGCGATCGAACCGTACAACAAAAAAGGAGTTAATTTATCGAAAAAATGGAAGCAAACCAGATCCAATGTTCAAGAGTAAACACCATAGACGCACTAGAAACTGAGAAACTCTTCTCAGTGGAATGCTGAAAACCAACTTCTCAGATCACTTTGAGAACAAGACAAAAGCAAGTTGAAACGGTACAAATCAAGCATTTGCTTCCACCGGAACAATGAGTTTGAACATGCCAAGATTTGTTCAACCAAGCATTCAATTTATAAGCTCCATTCAAAGTTTCTTGTCTTTTGATGTTTGGAGTTCTCATATACCACAAGAAGCTCAAAGGCTACTCTTTCGTTAAACTTTTTCGAACAGTACGATTGGTAAAGATGACAGCTACATGTGGTCTTATCATATTTAGAAGAGAATACGCGTTTTTCGGATTTATCGCATTCATCTTGTAGTTTTTTCATACCTTATACGTTCTCCATTAAAGATCCTAAATTTTGTGAACCCAAACATTATGTTTTAATTTTATATATATTTTATTTAAGGTAAATAATTATTTTTATATAATAATTTATGCTATTTTGGGAATTTTAAATTTATTGTGCTAAATTTGAAAGATAAACTTAAAATATTGCTATTTTAAGGTATTATTCTTAATTTATAATGTGTGAATATTTTTTGGCTCTAAATCTAGTTATCTTATTATTTTCTCAAAAATTATTTTAAAAAACCTATTATTGAATGAAAATTTTGCCGTTTCAAACTTTTAGGCTCTAAGTCTGCAAAACATTTTAAGGTTTAGCTCAAACATTACGTTACATAAATCAGAATGAAGTTGATTAGCTTATAGTATTACATACACATTGCAGTCAAAACTTATTAAATCCTCAATTGTTTTTATAAGATCGACAACCTATTTTTTCAATAAAATTATCGTGTAATATCAGATATCTCTCACTAAAATATATATGCAAATTTCTGTAAAATGAAAATTAAACACATATATCTTTCCGAATGTATAATTCAAAACTTATTTTTTCCATAAATTTCGACATACTCTCGACACATATAACCGCTCCAGAACAATAAACAAAAATAGAAAAGGTTCATTAGAGAAGTGTTTTTAGTTTTAGGTAATAAGGACATTAATATATACTAACAATTAGGTTCAAACCAGTCTTCCTCTATTTTAGCTTATGTTTGATGACTTTTGAAATTCCTAGCCATTCAAAAATCTGCTATCCTACCGTTGTAGTATCATCTAATTCTAAATTCCATGAAATTCTTTTGAAAGAAGCAGCAAGCAAACAAAATTGACGAGGACATCAATACTAGTTCATTAGAAGGTGAAGAAGAATCCATTAATATACCTATTATGAAACAAAATCCAAAAACAAGATCAGTCACAAGAAATCTTAGTAAAATATTCAACAAGTCTATCGACATTCTTATAACAATCATAAAAAATGAAAAATTCCATGAAGCTACTTACTAAGGAATTACAAGAAGGATACTATGAACAACTAAACACTACAACAATTTCACTATTTCCAGTTTTACAAACCTTCAGAGATACAACCTTGTTCATCATTGTTAAACAAACTTAAGAGGTATTATAAGGAGCTACAAGAGACCAAGATGCGTATTTAAAATTCTTATGTTTGAATTAACAAGTTTATTTGCTTGTTTTTGCAGGAATGTGACTGTTAAGTTTAAGAATCTTTTATTTGTCATTAGTTCCTAATGTCTTGTTGTTATTTCCGTTATAATATATTTTCAGCACTAGAAGACAACTGCTGCTGGACTATTATATAAAATCTCTTGTCAGCATATAATCACTTAAGTTTTATGAAATAAAAACCTAGTTTTTCTTTCTTTGAAAGGAGGTGACGCCTCCAACTTTCTTATGTGAGAATATTTGAAGCTTGAGTGCTCTACACTTATCACAGATCTTTCATAATCTGTGTGGCGTCTCTCGATCCACCTCGTTATTCAATCTTCACTTAGATCCTCCAGAAAATACTCTACAACCAGCTGAAGGGTCACCATCAACCCATCACCACTGAGTCTCTAGAAAGTGTTATACAGCCAGCTAGAACCTCTCCAACAGTTCCCCTTGCTCGAACAAGTCATCTTGTTCATGCATCATCTGGTATCAGAGCTTAATCGCTCCTATTCAGGTTTATCTACCTCTATTTTCGTTTTTACTCTATCATTTCTTTGTTAACTTGCTGTCAAACTTCATCTCTTCATAAAACCCATAAAAATCGAATCCCAATTTGTTATTTTTGTATGTTTTTAGGCCAGTAACATCATTAGTTGTTGATAGTTTGTGTTGCTGCAACTAGATCTGTTAATTTTCAGTTGTGTTGATTGGGTCAATTCGACTTTCTTGTTACTACAACTAGATCTGTCAATTTTAGTTGTTTTTTATTATGTCTATTTGAATTCTTTTGCTGCTGCAACTAGATTTTTTGATTTTTAGTTTTTTTTATTGTGTCTATTCGACTTCCTTTGCTGTTGCAACTAGCTCTGTCCATTTTAAGTTATTTTTTTATTTTGTGTATTCGACTTCTTTTGCACTTGATCTGTTTATTTAGTGTGAGACAGATTGTGTGACTATGGGAGAACCAATATATGTGAATGTTTCTCAGATGCTTGTTGCTATTCAGATTCAACTTCAGAACCTAGGAGACCGCATGACAAGAATAGAACAACCACCACCAATACGCATAAATCCTATCAGAAATGCGAATGCCCAACGTGTGAATCATGAGGAGGATGAAATAGCTGACTTAGAAGATGATTTTCCACCAGAACCTGATCATAATCATAGACCAAAAAGATAATATCAACATGACAGAGATAGAGTAGAAGAATCTTGGCATGGAAACAGAGACGTAGAGCTCACGACACCAACCTTTTCTGGAAAGGTTAATCCAGATGCCTACCTTGATTGGGAAAGGCGTATGGAATACATATTTGAGTATTACAACTATTCAGATCAGAGAAAAGTGTCTCTAGCAGCTGCTTAACTCACTGAAAGCGCTCTAGCTTGGTGGGACAAAGATGAGTCTGAAAGAAGAAGACATAGACATGGTGAGATCACTATTTGGGAAGACATGAGGTTCCAACTAAGGAGGAGATATGTCCCTGCATACTACTACATAGTGTTGTAGAAGAAATTTAGAAAACTAACTCAAGGTTCTAAATGTGTTGAAGAATACTTTGATAAGTTTGAAATGCTTAGAAATAGGTTGGAGACCGAAGATTCAGAAGAAACTTTTATGGCTCAATTTCTAGATGGTCTGCAAGATCGAATTGCTAGAAAAGTGGAGAAACAAACTTATCATGATCTGGGTGAGTTGTTGCATCTTGCGGTTCAGGCCGAGCAGAACATAAAAATCAAGGAAGACTATCTCAGCAAATCGTATCAAGTCTACCTGGAATCAACAACCTCAAAAGGCTTTGGACAAAGGATAGGCCATCGACCTAGAATCCAGATTCAAGAAATCCATTGCTGAAACGTCTAAAAACAATAAACTAGAGCAAGATAAAACTCTAACTCAAAGATCTCGTGACATAACATGTTTTAAATGTCAGGGAAAAAGGCCACTATGCAAGAGAATGCACAAACCAGAGAGTTATGATCCTTAAATCTAATGGCGACTATGAGTCTCAAGATGAAGAGGAGTATGAACCAGAAAACTCTGAGGAAGAAGTTGTGGACTATCCTGATACCGGAGAGCTTCTTGTTACAAGGAGATCCCTCAGTGCTTTTTTTGAACCAGAAACTATACAAAGAGAAAATATTTTCTATTCTCGGTGCATAATATATTCTAAGGTATGTAACTTGATCATAGATGGTAGTTCTTGTACTAATATAGCCAGTAAGTATTTGGTTGATAAATTAGGGTTACAATAGATAAAGCATTCTCGACCATACAAGCTCAAATGGTTAAACGATGAAACTGAGCTAAAAATCGCAGAACAAGTCACCATACCATTCAGCATAGACAAGTATGCAGATCAAGTTGTGTGAGATATGATACCTATGCAAGCTGGACATCTACTTCTAGGTCGTCCATGGCAATTTGACAAAGAAACATTACACAATGGACGCACCAATCACTATACCTCCATGCACAATAACAAGAAACATAGCTTAGTACCTTTAACTCCACAAGAAGTGCATGACATGCAACGAACTATGCCTAGAGGAGAAAAACTAAATAAAAATAACATTTATGTAACACCTGCCAGTGTTTTGAAATCTCCTGATTCTAAAGAACATGTGCTACTAATGATCTTTAAAGAAGTGTTGTTTTCAGGACAAGAAAAGGAGAAACTCTCTGCTGCTGTTCTAGAGCTTCTTGACAAATTCACTGATTTTTTCCAGAAGAGATACCACCAGGATTACCACCTATAAGAGGAATCGAGCATCAGATTGATCTTGTTCCTAGAGTATCATTGCCAAACCGATCTGCCTATAGAAAGAATCCAGAAGAAGCAAATGAGCTGGAAAGACAAGTACAAGATTTAATGTCTAAGGGTTATATCCGAGAAAGTCTAAGCCTATGTGTTGTTACTGTTCTTCTAGTGCCTAAGAAAGATGGAACTTGGAGAATGTGTGTTGATTGTGGAGCAATCAACAATATCACTGTCAAATACCGACATCCAATTCCAAGACTTGATGACATGCTAGATGAACTCAATGGAGCAACTATCTTCTCAAAATTGATCTAAGAAGTGGATATCATCAGGTGAGAATGAAAGAAGGTGATGAATGGCAGACAACGTTTAAAAACCAAACAAAGATTGTATGAATGGCTAGTCATGCCATTTGAACTCACAAACACTCCAAATACTTTCATGAGACTCACGAACCATATCCTAAGAGCATTTATCTGTAAGTTCATAGTAGTTTATTTTGATGACATTCTAATCTATAGCTCTAATCTTGAAGATCACTTACGAGATCTTGAGCAGATACTTGAAACACTTAAGGATGAAAACATTTATGCTAACCTTAAGAAATATACTTTCTGTACTGATCAAGTTGTATTCCTAGGATTTGTTGTAAGTTCTCAGGACTTAAAGGTCGATGAAAAAAAGATCAAAGCAGTTCAAGATTGGCCAACCCCAACAACAATCAGACATGTGAGGAGTTTCCATGGATTAGCTAGTTTCTATAGAAGATTTGTCAAATACTTTAGTACTATTGTTGCATCCCTCACTTCAGTAATTAAGAAGAATGTGGAGTTCAAATGGGGACCAGCACAAGAGAAGGCATTCAACAAGCCTCACACATGCGCCTGTTTTGGTACTTCTTAACTTTGATAAAACCTTTGAAATTGAATGTGATGCTTCAGGAATAGGTATAGGAGTTGTCCTAATGCAAGGAGGAAAACCAGTGACTTACTTCACTGAGAAACTTAGTGGAGGTTCACTTAACTATCCCACGTACGATAAAGAGCTCTATGTTTTGGTAAGATCTCTTGAAACTTGGCAACATTACCTACTGTCAAATGAGTTTGTTATTCATACAGATCATGAGACACTCAAGCACTTAAGAGGACAAACTAAGCTTAAGAAGAGGCATGCAAAGTGGCTTGAGTTTGTGGAGACTTTTCCCTATGTGATCAAATATAAGAAAGGTAAAGATAACGTTGTGGCTGATGCTTTATCAAGGAGACATGCTCTCATCAGCACAATGGAAGCTAAGATTATGAGATTTGAACACATCAAGGCAATGTATGAGAATGATCCAGATTTTTAAGAAATATTTAAGGAGACCAACAAGGCTGCATCTAGTATGTTTTATCAACATGATGGATTTTTGTTTAAGGAAAAACGTCTTTGTATTCCTCGGGGATCATTGAAAGAACTATTGATTAGAAAAGCTCATGGAGGAGGACTCATAGGACATTTTGGCCGAGATAAGATATTGAGTGTACTTATGAAATATTTCTACTGTCCACATCTAAAATGAGATGTTGAAAGATTCTATGCTAAGTGTATCACTTGCTTGAAAGCAAAATCCAGGTCACACCCATATGGTTGTTATATGCCTTTGCCCACTCCTAACCTACCTTGGGTAGATATCTCTATGGACTTTGTCTTAGATCTACCGAAGATCAACCACAAGGATTCTATCTTTACAGTTGTAGACAGGTTATCAAACATGGCTCATTTTATACCATGTAACAAGACTAACGATGCTACGCAAATAGCTGATTTTTTTTAAAGAAGAAGTGCACCTACATGGAGTTCCTAGAACAATCGTTTCAGATCGTGATACCAAATTTCTAAGTCATTTCTGGAAGACATTATGGAAAAAGTTAGGAACTAAGTTGCTCTTCTCAACTACTTGCCACCCACAGACCGATGGTCAAACAGAGATAGTAAACCGAACTCTTTCAACATTGTTGAGAGCCACATTCGGTAAGAATCTAAGAAACTGGTTGTCTTGCTTACCTTACATTGAGTTTGCTTATAATCATGCTAAACATTCAGCAACTAAACTTTCTTCTTTTGAAATGGTTTATGGATTTACTCCTACTACCCCACTGGATCTTATACCTTTACCTCAAGATGTTATGTCTAGTGAAGGAGAAATCAGGGTAGATTATGTTAAGAATATTCATCAAAAGGTCAAGAAAAACTTGGAAAAGAGAATCGAGCAGTACAAAAAAATTGTAGATAAACACCGAAAAGACATATCATTTGAACTTGTAGATTGGGTATGGTTGCACATGAGACATGAAAGATTCCCGAACCAAAGGAAATCCAAGCTTTCTCCAAGAGGAGATGATCCTTTTCGTGTTTTAGAGAAGATCAACAACAATGCCTATAAACTTGAGTTGCCAGGTGAGATGACCATATCTCCTACTTTTAATATTACTAATGTTGCTCCTTTTCATGCAGATGTACCTGTTTTGAGGAATATGACTATTAAGTTTAAGAGTTTTTTATTTGTCATTAGTAACTAATGTGTTGTTGTTATTTTCGTTTTAGTCCTTCCATTATAATGTATTTTCAGCCCTAGAAGGCACATGTTGCTAGACTGTTATATAATGTCCATTCTCAGCATGTAATCACTTAGGTTTTATGAAATAAAAACCTAGTTTTTCTTCCTTTGAAAGGAGGTGACACCTCCAGCTTTCTTGTGTGAGAATCCTTGAAACTTGAGTGATCTAAACTTATCACAAATCTTCCATAATCTGTGTGGCATCTCTCGATCCACCTTTCTACTCAATCCTCGCTTAAATCCTCCAGAAAGTGCTCTACAGCCAGCTGAAGGGTCACCATCAACCCATCACCCCTGAGTCTCTAGAAAGTGTTGTACAACCGGCTAGAGCATCTCCAACAGTTCCCCTTACTCGAACAAGTTCTCTTGTTCCTACATCTACTCATCTTAGGAGAGAAGAAAACAATGGAGTTAAAACGTTATTGATGGGTTTAAGTTTTAATCCCTAATACAACGCCAAGTGCAAAACAAATCGATTACTAGTTGGGTGTCGAATCAAAACTAATTGGGTTTTTGATTGGTTGTCTAATAATCTATTTGCAAAGAAAGTAAATACGAGTTAAATTCAATAAATAAGATATATGGACAGTGGACAAGACATTCAATTCTAAATAATCTTCCATTAACTAACGATTCTACATATTCGATTAGATAAATCCATGTGACACTAGACTGATCCACTCTCGTAGTATCAGCCCATTCATCAACCTACAAACTACAAGTCTTTTGCACATCAATCTATCGACTAGCAATCATTGATTTCGAGTCTAACCTAGTCTATCTATCGCCTTAGATATCAATTCTCGTTGGCTAAGATGAGATAAGCATGTTCAAACTATCTATACATTTTGTCTACACTTGGAGAAAATTATCATTGATCTATGCATTGATTAACTATTTCAATCCCTAAACATGCCCTAAGCATCAAAGATTTATCATCTAATCTACCTAAACAACCCTAAGTCACTATCAGATTCCCCTAATCCGCCTTACTCCTGATATATATAGAGAACTACTCAGACATTTTTAAATAAACAGTAAGCATAATGAAATAGAAGCACTAAAACATAAAAGAAGAGGTAGGGTAAAAGAATTCTTCACAAGAAACCAAGAGTGCAAGAACAAGATTTGAAAGCAAAATATCCTCTCTCTAAAAACGGCCACATCCATAAACTAGAATAAAATTTAGGTTAAATGTGTTTTAGAAGGGTTTATATAGTATCTATAATAAATAGGTTTAATTTCGAAACAAACCGGTTAACTTAAAATATGTTTAGGAAAGTTAGGGCTCGAGTTGGCCCAAAATCGGCCAGTTGAGATCGCTTGATGGTCAATCTTCTGATGGATAGGGAGTTGGCTCAGGTTGGGTTGAGATCGGCCAGCTGAGATTGGTCTGATGGCCGATCTCAGGATGGACTGGAAGTTGGCTCGAGATCAGCCGGCTGAGATCGCCTGATGCCCGATCTTGTGATAGGCAAAGAGTTGGTTTGAAATCGGGTAGCTGAGATCGCCCTGATGGCCGATCTCCTGATGGGCAGGGAGTTGGCTTGAGATTGGCTAGTCGAGATCGGCCTGATAGACGATCTCGTGGCTTTTAGGAGATTTAAAAACTAATGAGTCAAGTAGAAAGCAGATTTGTGACCATACACTGAACAGATAGCAGAATCAGGCATATTCCAGTAATCAAAGACAAGGGTATGGTGGGAATGGTGTCCAAAGGAGACGTGGTCCGTGCAATTTTGGAATGAGCATCGAGAGGAGCTTCACCGCCTCGATGATTTTATTCAGGAAAATTCCATTTTGGTACAAAATTTCTGTGTGTCATTATTGAATCAGTTGTGATTGTAATAATGTATTTGAGTTTTAAAAAGCTTTCTTTTGTAGATAAGGATCATATGATACTGAATTGTGCTTAATGTTATGTGATACGAAACATTTGAATTAGTGTTGGATATTTAGTGATCGACTTCTAAAAACTGAAATTAGTGGCCACTTTTTTTGGGGTGAAAAATGGCCCAAACAAAATGATTTAGTTTGCATTGTAAAATCGAAATCTAATATAAAAAATATTGAATCTTCTCTTCATCACCTTGTTTGGGGATTTACCATAATAACATCGCAATAACCAAAGTCGGGCTGACAAATAGTACCCAACACTATAAATTCGGGTACAAGACTTTTGTTTATATTCACTTCAAACATTATAATTTCATTTTCAAACCTCCTTAAAATTAAACTACATAATATTGAGGGAAAAGTATATTATTTAAACCACACAATTATGAAAAATTCTCGTAAATATTAGTTAGATAGCAAAGAAAAAAGTTAACTGAACAATTAAAAAGTCTATAACTTTAACGATTTTTTTCGTTATTATTTAGCTGTTTTCTTTTTAAGAAATTGTTTACATCTTTTTTATCACATATTTATGAATTTAACACTATTTTACGCTTTCGTTATTATGTAATCCGTTAAAAAATCTTTATACCTTTGGAAGATATTATCTATTTGGTGTACTTTTAAAGGTTTTTCCTAATATTTGAGATTCTTATAAGGTTTATATATAATCATTTTATGCAGACGAATGTAAATGAAAAATATATGGAAATCAATGCTTCTTATAGATTCAATGATTCATTGGCAATGCTTCGATTGACTAAATGATTAATTAGTCATGGTTTATGATATGTTGGGCTTCATCAATTTAGGCCCATTATAGCTTGTGGAAGGCTTCATTAGTAAACACGTGGCCATTTGTGAATTGTTGATAAGGATTTCATCAAACCGTAGCGATCTGGTACGGAGAGATAAACCGGGACAAGCGGGGTCTTCGTCTCTAATCGTATAAGAGAGTAAGCAACTGTTCCGTTGCCTCAGATCTGGTCATTTCTTTTCTTCCTTCTTCCTTTGTGCCACATAACATACATGGATTCGATGGAGTTTCGGAGAATATCGGAAACTTCTAGATCCGCGATCGCCTTGATTCTCCTGCTCTTCATCCATGCCGCTCACTCTTTTTATCTCCCAGGTGTCGCTCCTCAGGATTTCGAGAAGGTTAACGTACTAATTTGTGCTCCTAGGCTTTTAGATCTGAATTAGTTCTCCTAGATCTGCGTTTCGTTATGGCATGGTTTTGATTTCCCTTAGCTACAGAAAACGATAGTCATTGTGCTTATGCACCGACTTTTCGTTTAGCTTCTTTTTTTTACTCAGAGAATATGTAGTTGGTTTCCAATGATGCTTTATTTCACTTAATTTCCGCTTTATGAAACTATTACGTAAACAATTTCGGCATTTTAGCCTAGCTACGTCGATATTTGTTCTTCTAGATTAGCTATATTCGTTGTTAATTATGATTGCCATTGTTAGCCTTTAGTGATCTCTCTCTAACTACAAACTCCAAGTTTTGGGTACGAACGCAATGTCGATCACTGCATGCGTAAATCAAAGTAAAGTGCATATTTTACTAGAAAAGTCGGATAATGTACTTTCAAAAACTGAGCAGAAATGACGGATCAAACTCTGATCTAAGTCTTATTTTCTGGGTTTTCCTAATATATGCAGGGTGATGAGCTGAAGGTGAAAGTGAATAAATTAACGTCCATAAAGACTCAGCTTCCATACTCTTATTACTCTCTTCCTTTTTGTCGCCCTAATAAGATAGTGGACAGTACTGAGAATCTCGGAGAAGTGCTTCGGGGTGACCGGATAGAAAATGCCCCATATTCGGTTTGTCTTTGCTGTATTTTAAATTTGTAAGTGATCAGACTGTTTAAGTTCTGTACTTGGGTTCTAATCCTTGCGGAGTTGACAAACTGCAGTTTAAAATGCGAGAGGCACAGATGTGCAATATTCTCTGCCGGGTCACACTTGATGCGAAGACAGCCAAAGCGTTCAAAGAAAAGATTGATGATGAGTACCGGGTCAACATGTAAGACCAAAAGTAGGAAAATTGTATTAAGAACATGCTTTCGTCTGTCAGTTTTCTTACAAGTCTTTCTTGTGTGTTTAGGATCCTCGATAATCTTCCTCTCGTTGTTCCAATTGAAAGAGTGGATCAGGGTTCTCCTGCTGTTGTTTATCAGCTTGGCTATCATGTTGGTCTTAAAGGCCAGTATGAGGGGGTAAGTAAGTTGCATTGTCAATACTATTTCAAATGCATGCGAAATAGTTCCTTTTCTAAATTGCCTTTTATATACGCAGAGCAAAGAACAAAAGTTCTTTATGCACAATCATTTGGCATTTACAGTCCGGTATCACAGAGATATGCAAACTGATGCTGCAAGGATTGTGGGATTTGAGGTCAAACCTTACAGGTGCATTTCTTGTCCATAATTTGAACGTCTCTAGGGAAATCATGTCTTTCAGTACTGATAGTCCTTCCAATCACGTGCAGTGTTAAGCATGAATATGAGGGACAGTGGAGTGAGAAGACCCGCCTGACGACATGTGATCCTCACACAAAACGTCTAGTCGTTAGCTCAGCCACCCCTCAAGAAGTTGAACAAAAGAAAGAGATTATCTTTACATATGATGTCGACTTCCAGGCAAGCTTTTCTTTTAATTACTCTGCGGTTTGCCATTAATAAATGCTGCTCCTGTTTACAATATATTTCTGATTTTTTGCTGCTGCTGTTGCTGTGCTATCCAGGAGAGTGATGTGAAGTGGGCATCTAGATGGGATGCTTATCTTCTGATGAGTGACAACCAAATTCACTGGTTCTCTATCGTGAATTCTCTGATGATCGTCTTGTTCCTGTCTGGTATGGTGGCGATGATAATGCTGAGGACTCTTTACCGTGACATTTCACGATACAACGAGCTTGAGACTCAAGAAGAGGCACAAGAAGAGACAGGATGGAAGCTTGTCCATGGTGATGTTTTTAGGATTCCAACCAATTCGGATCTGCTCTGCGTCTATGTTGGTACAGGGGTCCAGTGTTTAGGCATGGTACTTGTCACGATGATCTTTGCCATGCTCGGATTTCTCTCCCCTTCTAATCGAGGTGGTTTGATGACGGCCATGCTCCTGCTCTGGGTTTTCATGGGCCTCTTTGCTGGTTACGCCTCTTCACGTCTCTACAAAATGTTCAAAGGAACAGAATGGAAGAGAATTGCCTTCAGAACAGCCTTCTTGTTCCCAGCAGTTGTCTCAGCCATCTTCTTTGTCCTAAACGCTCTCATCTGGGGACAGAAGTCATCCGGGGCAGTTCCTTTCGGGACAATGTTTGCCTTGATCTTCCTCTGGTTTGGCATCTCGGTTCCACTTGTCTTTGTTGGCGCATACATCGGTTTCAAGAAACCAGCAGTGGATGATCCAGTGAAAACCAACAAAATCCCGAGACAAATCCCAGAGCAGGCTTGGTACATGAACCCGGTTTTTTCAATCCTTATTGGAGGAATATTACCGTTTGGTGCAGTCTTCATTGAGCTATTCTTCATCCTCACATCCATCTGGCTCAACCAGTTCTACTACATCTTTGGGTTCCTCTTCCTAGTATTTGTAATCCTCATCGTTACTTGTGCTGAGATAACAGTAGTACTCTGCTACTTCCAGCTTTGCAGTGAGGACTACCTCTGGTGGTGGAGATCTTACCTCACATCAGGCTCATCAGCTCTCTATCTCTTCCTGTATGCAACGTTCTACTTCTTCACAAAGCTTCAGATCACCAAAGTGGTCTCAGCGATGCTTTACTTTGGGTACATGCTCATCGCGTCTTATGCATTTTTTGTGCTCACTGGCACAATTGGGTTCTATGCTTGTCTGTGGTTCACACGGCTCATCTATTCCTCTGTTAAGATCGATTAGAGGATGATTGATGATGATCGTTAAGGAACAGAAAAAGAAAAGTGATTATAGTTTGTCTTCCTTCTTTCTTTTTCCAAAATGGTTTTGTTGCATTTTAGGTCTATTGTGTTGCAGAACAAGAGGTTTTTTAATATATGTGAACGTTATAAATAGTGTATTTTGTTTGATTTGTCTAATAACACACTTTTGAGAATCTTTGCATGTGACTTTAGTGAGAATATTTTATCATTCGATCCTCTTTAAATATTTTTTATATAAATGATTTCATCGTTCTCTTAACTTCCCGATCGAAACCGTAACCAAATAGAATTCCATAATTGTTTTTTGTAAAAAAAAGAAGAAGAAAACGTTAATTTATCAAGACAATTGAAGCAGACCAGATCCAATGTTCAAGAGTAAACACCATGGAGACACTAGAAACTGGGAAATTCTTCTCAGTGGAAAAACATCTGCTGAAAACCAACTTCAGATCACTTTGACAACTAGACAAAAGCATGAAGAAGAAACTGTCCAAACCAAGCATTTGCATCCCAACAGAATAAATCAAACAGATATTTCCTTGTCTTTATTTGCTGAACCGGAGCAATGAGTTCTTTTAGTAACATGCCAAGATTTGTTCAACCAAGCATGCGATTTATGAGCTACTTTCAAACTCTCTTGTTTTATTTTGTCTCTGAATGCAGGAGTTTGTGGGGATAATTGACATCGATGTTTGGAGTTCTTATATGCCACAAGAATCTCAAAGGCTATTCCTTTAGGAACACACTCTTCTTTCTGTTAATACTTTTGCGTCTGTAAAGGAGAAAACCAAAACGAGAATTTGTAGTGCTTCAACGTACAGTTGAGAACTACATGTGGTCTTAGAAGAGAATACGCGTTGTTTGGATTTATCGCATGGCCAAGCGCACCCATCTATTGAATGGAAAAAGCTTGTAGTTTTCAAACCTTAAAATCGAATACACGCTGTTTTGTTTTATCTCATTATGAGATGTCACATGTTAAAGAGACATAATCTCTGTTCTTTTATGCTTTTGCCCCTTGATTCTTGTTTATTGTTTTCTTTCTTTCTGAAACAGTGAAACTTGTCCGTTCGTCGTCTTCGCGACCCTCAACTCTGCTTTCGAAGCGAAACTATCAGTGGAGGATGGTAATCGATTTCTTCTACTAAGTTTCTATGATGTAGCTTTAGGGATTCCTTAGTCAATTGCGTAGATATTTTACCCT
This sequence comes from Pugionium cornutum, assembly GCA_018901935.1. Classification (NCBI taxonomy): domain Eukaryota; kingdom Viridiplantae; phylum Streptophyta; class Magnoliopsida; order Brassicales; family Brassicaceae; genus Pugionium; species Pugionium cornutum. The sequence goes on from CM032162.1 coordinate 5,094,836, forward strand.
AGCTTTTCATTTGATCGATTTCGATTTCGTTTTTATGTAAACTAGGTTTTTCGATTATTTTTTCATCACTCTGTTAATTCTCGGTGAATGGTAATTGGTCTTTCGTTTACAGAAATGAGTGAAAAATACCCCTTTTGATTCTCTCAGTTCTTATTAGCTGACTATGCTCAGCTTTCTCTTTGTTTCTTAGGCTAATCACAACAGTAGACATACCATCATCTTGTTGCAAACTTCTCCCAACAGAGCTACCAGGACGTTTATGGATTATGACTCTATAAGCCAAGCTATGGATGGTAACTATTAATTCGGATTACCATTGTCTCACTAGGTTCTAGCTATGGACCTATGATTACTCATTGTTGACTTTATGTTGAGATTTATCTTTGTTGTAACAGTATGTGATAGAGGCCTATAGCATGAAGAAGAAAGATATCTTCTGGTTTTTTTTTGGCAATAAACTTGAGTATTTTGAATGCTTTCCTCATATGCTGAACTCTGGTTCTGAACAGGTGTTTGTGGTTTATACGAAAGGAAACTGAAGGAAATTAACCCATCTCTCAGAAATCTTAGTTATGACATTGCTGATCTTTACAATTTTATCGATGGTCTTGCTGACATGAGCGCTTTGGTGTAAGTCTTGCCCTTTTCTCTCTTAGATGCTTATGTTCTTTCTTTTTTTCTCGCCCATCAGTTTGCTCCATGTGTTTAACCTTTTCCCAAATGCTGTGCAGTAGCAAGACACTATCAAATTCACATCACCTGCTCACAATTTACATAAACGAAACTTTCTTACTACCTGTATTTTGTAGTCAGTTAGTTATTCATTACTACTGTGACGTTTGCTGAAGAGTTGAAATTCTTTTTGAATCGACAGTATATATTATAGAAAAAAAATAGCTTGATCTTTTGCAAGTAATGCATACGGAGATCATTAAGATTCCCAAGTTGTATAACAAAACTAACATTGCTTGACCCCTTTCGTTGCCACTAAGTTAACTGCTACTCTTGGTTTTTGCTAAACAAGTTAAGAAGCATCGCCAGTTTAAACTACCAATCGCCAATTTTTTAGTTTCATGATATGCTTAAAAATAGTTTATTGCAAGAGAATCGTAAGGGTTTTGTCAATGTTCCAATGATTCTAACAAAGCCTCTAGTGAATTTTGTCTGACATTTTTCTTTTTGCAGCTATGAGCACTCGATGAATGCGTATCTGCCATATGACAGGCAGTGGATTAAGCAGAAGGCATTTAACCATCTCAAGAGACTTGCCAATGGAGCCAGATGAAGGAGAAGATATAAAACGTACGACCGAGAGAGGCCATTCAATATATGTATTTCCTAATTGTGTTCTTATGATGTGTTTGTAATATAAATTAACTTTGCTACCCAAACCTAAACTTAAACCTGCACATCTGCACCTATTTGTTTCAAATGTTTTCTTCTATAGTTGAAACAGAAGTGATCGTTCTCTATCGCTATAAATTGTTTTGTTATCAACATCTTTCTTCAAGTTTCTAAATAAAACATTCAAATAATCTGATATCATTCCCTTTTTTATAAATACTCTTTAATCTGATCCAGAGTCGAAGCCAAAGTCCACCACCACATACGAAATCATCAACCAGAGAAACGGTGAAAGATCAAAATTTGGACAGAAACACAGATATGCAACAACATGATCTTGACAAGGATCGAGAACGAAGAGCAAAGAGCTCATGTCATGATAGAAGCAGAGAGCGAGACAGCGATTGGCGCAGACGAGGAGGCATGAGATGAGATTATTGTTTGCTTGGTCTCTGCAACACATGTGGAATGTTGTCTCTGCGAAGATCTCTTTTGTTTCTTTCTTGATTGTCTGAAAATTATCGAACAACACAACTGTATTTTATGTCTTACTGTCGTCCCTGTTTCAGAGGATTCTGGGATTTCTACAGAATTTCCACGTGGGAACCACTTGCTAAGCATAAGAAGATGATGCTGACGTAGGAGTCTGACGCCATGTTTGGTAAAACCTTACAAATGATATCAAATAACGAAACGAAACGAAACAAACGAATTTTTTTTTAGAGAAACAGAGGATGTAGTGAAAAAGAAATTTAATCATTAAACTTGGCTTTCATAAATTTTGGCATTAACCTTAAATCAATAAAAAAGTTTTAAGGGAAAATGCTTAAGAAATCATTGCCAAGTAAGAAGAGTCAGCAATCAGCAAAGGGAAATGCATCAGACATGGAGATAACTTGATAACTCAATTCCTTATGGGCCTTTTGAATCACTCTCTCTTGCGCATAGAACAACATATAGCACTCACATGATCTAACAACTTCCTCTTCAACCTCATTGATCCATGCATCATCACATTTATACCACAATCCTTTAAGCCTCAGATAAGTCACATAGTGACCTGATGCCAACATCCCCGAGTGAGTTACAACTGCAAATATCTCAAATTCCGCTGATGATGAACCGTCATACTCTCCTTCTCCATCAAAGGCAAAGATTCTGTTCCCAAACCGTTTTCCAGTGATGGAGGAAGAGAGGTAAGGAGACATGTTTAGGCGGAATGGATACTGCAAGTAGCTATCGATTTTTCTAGAGGTTTTACGGGTAAGAGAATGCTCAAAACGCTTTACGTGCAAGCATAGAAGCAGAGGAAGTCTTCTTATGGACATTTGTTTCGAAGATTCTCTCTTTTCTCCACAACTTTGGCAGTTTAGTTTCTGATCCGGACCGAGTTTCTCTGACCGAGTGAAGAAGTCTAAGCAACCCGAGAGAGTTGGCATGGTTGGTTTAATGCTTGGTTCACCACTGGTTCTGTTCTTTCTGCAATCTGTGGCCGAGAATACCTTCGCTGAATCTAAAGTAAGTGAAATGTCGATAAATGGATCATAAGTCGTTGATGTGGATCCGCAGGTTGTGCAGGTGACATCTGATCTTAATAGACCAGAGAATGCTCTGTGAGTGATACACTGACACTCTTCATGATCTGCAAACAAATAAACTTTTCAGTATCAAAAGGGGAAAACATCAAATCAATACCATCAACTCACAGTGTTCCCAAATTATATAAAGTTGTACAATACATGACGATCCCTTACCTTTATACAGACATTTTGACTTCCCCTCGTTCTCATGGATACAATCCAATAGCGATATAAAGAACTCATGCGAATCTTGCTGCTCATACGTAGCTAGATTGGTTGAATGCTTCCACCAACTTCAGCCGCAAAAGAAAACCCAAAACAAGATCAAATCAGCATTTCAATGATGTCTACTACTAAGATATCAATTATAGAAAACCTAGTACAGACAAATGAAGAAATCGAAATCAAACCTGTAAAGCAAATGAGCTGGGCTATATGGGGTTCGATCACCAGAAAACATTGCAGAGAAGATAACATCAAGATCACAAGGCAAACACAACAAACCCATTGATCTTCTTGGACAAAGATCACGATTATGCTGACCACTCAACCAAAAGTTCTTCAAAGGAGGAGCATGAACTAGTGCTTGCAACACAGCATTCATGAAACAAGTGCTTCCCAGATTGTTCAAACCTCTTAATCCCTGAGGATACGACCATTTTTCCCTTCGATCTCTAGGTGAGACCATAAACTTCGATCCTATCATAAGTTGCGAGTCCAATCTCCTCTTCTTGTTCGATTTAACCGCAACCACATCAGCTCCGGATTTAATAGACATACCCAGACCAATAAGCTGCATAGAGACGACAACCTCGTCGAATTCAGGATCGTAGACTTGATCGATGCAAGAGCAGCAATAAAGCTCAGATCTTTCGATATCAATGGCGATATCATGTCCTTTATTTGATCGGGTATGCAAAAGGTTATGGCTTGAACAACATATCGAACGACAGATCAAACAGATATAGAGTCTACTGTGATAAACCGAACAATAACTGCATCTTGGTATCTCTATTTCTTGTAGTTTGATCTTATTCCTCCCATCGTTTAAGCATCTGAACAAGTTCTGGAAAGAATCGTAACCATCAGTACCATATCTAAGCTTATAATCAGATAAGTGATTGCAGAGATCGGGATTTTTCAGAAATGAAATCCTCGCGGACATGAAAGAATTTAAAAAGAAATGTAATCAGATTAAAAAAAGAAAATCTCAGAAAAAACAGTAACGAAGTATATAGTATTTGAGATCAAACAATCAAAATCTCCTGTGATGTATAACAAAGAAAAAGAAAGAAAATTTCGGATGAAGTTAGCATGAGATTCATCTGTTCGTTTATGAATCACTAGAAGAACGGAAGAAGATAGAAGAAAATATCTATTTCCCTTTTCTTTTTTCCTTTTCTTTTCTTTTTTTCTGGGTTTTCCTGTAAAGCTTTTATTTCTCGCAATCTTATAATCATTAAAGTAAACATTTTTGTCGTCGAGATTTTGTTTGAGTAGACCGACTTACATGATTCTAAAGACTGCACTTTGTTCCACGTCTTATGCTTATCAAACTTGACCTAGTTTGTTACCTTCTGATTCTAGTGGAAGGTCTCTGAGTTACATCACGAAAAACACATCAGGCTCCGATTGGTTAATTTAGAAACACAAGAGAGACATATAGAGCAAAACTCTGGTCTGAAACGTCATCCATTATTGTCAAAAAAAATGCGAAGACAAAATCTGCCAATAATACATTTCATATTTATGATGAACAATGAAAATCATACTGAAAAGTGAAAAAAGCTAATGGTTTTTGAGTTTTGAAAATGCTACAAGAAAATCACAAGATGAGAATGGTCCACATGAATCTTCCCTTCATGACAGGATTAAACAAATCACTTGAGTATCTGTTCCCTTCATGACAGGATCTAAACAAGAAACTCAAATTCATCAGTGGAAAACGAATCCTCCTCCAGAGTGTTCAACTTCCTGAAAAAGAGGAGAAGAAAAATGCGTAGCTTAGAGATGATGCATCAAGATGCGCAGAAACTCATGAAAACAAGATTTTGCTTCGGATACAAATTACCAACCTGAGGAGGTGGTAGGGATGAAACCCAATCTGATGCATGTGTTGGAAGAAGCCCCAAAGTGTTGAGCTAAAAAAGATAACATTTTGTATGAGAAAACAGTATTTCATATTTGATATTTCTTAGTAAGTGTTGCCTTGAGGAAAAGAGAAAGAAACAACACTGAGGAAAGAGAATAATTTCTCACCTTCCAGATACCCAAAGCTAACCCTCCAAGGTTTAGGGCAAGAAACACTAATTTCGGCATAAGTAGTTCCACCTTGTTATCCTTGAATGGCTCAAAAACTGTAGACAAGGGTAAAAGTTGAATATAAGGATGAAAGATACTAAAATTGGAATCATAAACCAAATTTTTAACTCAAATTATCAAACTGTTGACAACAGCGAGATATGTTTGTAGTAAGATATCCTTTCATAATAAATTGTTTGGTTTTGTGAAATTCTAGAGATGCAGCTCTTCCCTCTCTTAGTGGTGGTCCTATTTTTCTCTTATTCCGAAGTAGAAAATGCTATAAAACATATATGATTGTGTTTTGTTTTTCCACCCTAATTACTAACCATTTCAAGTATGTGACGTCTGTCTGGTCTGTTAGTGCTTTTGAGTAAGTGGACTAAAAAAGAACGGTTCTCTTTTGTTTCACTTACGTTTCAAGCACATGATGTGAGAAGGAGATGATGATAGACATTTTGAAAGCATGGTATCCAAAGTAAAGGAAAAGGCATAATGTTAATCAAGTAAGTCAATCTAACTCTTTGGATGATACTGCAAGTTCAAATGGGATAAAAAGACATCTAATTTGACCATAGGAAGTCTAATTGCATAATAGGCAAAGATGAATAAATGTAGAGAAGGATTCTTACTCTTTCCAACACTCTGGAGAGCGCTAATAGGCTGCCAAAGAGCCGAGAATGTGATACCAATGCTAAATAGATGCACTGTGTTTCCAGCCATCCACATCATGAAACCCATCATCATCAAATTCTTAAATGGGGATTGTGCCACTTCCCATGCTTTCTGTTCATCAAAGAAACAAATCTGTTTTAAACTCTATTCATATCAAACCCAGTCTTGGATCAGCTGAACCAAAAAATTTCCTTTTCTAATCTCATCAAGGCACACTCCAATACAGGAAAGTCAATGGCTGATCTACTGATTTACATAGCAAGACCAAGATCGATTCCGTAAAATTTAAGATACGACTTTCTTATTTAACGTGAATAAATTACCTGAAGTTTCCAATTAGCTTCAGCGTCTTTCTTTTGTCGGCTGTTTGCTGAATCATCCTGAAAACGAAATAACCAAACGTTAACCCACAAAGGACATACCCATATGAATACAATTCAATTCCCTATGAAATAATAAAATTGAAACTCGAATCAATCGAGTAACAACAGAAAATCGAATAAGTTCAATGCCGAAACTTTAAAACAAACTAAACCTGTTCCGGAGAAGCACGAGAGAAGCCAGGGGGATCGAGGATGTCACGGGAAGATGGAACAGTAGATTGATCTGAGAAGTCGACAGCCCATCTCCTACCAGTACCCATCACTGCTTTGCCTTTGTCCATTGCCTTAGTTCTTCGATCTACAAAACCGAGGGATATCGGGGAAGAAGAGACCTAGATCGGATTTTTCTTCATACGGTTTAGATTTTTTCCTTCTAATAATTTTGTTTTCTTAGAAACTGAGAAGAAAAGCTACAATTATCTTACTCGCAGTCCAAACCCGTTTCTCTAAGTCGGGTTTGGAGCCTTTGACCTGGATACATCTATTCTATCCGGATCTCGCGATCCATTATTAGGCTTTTCGCAGGCTCAAAATTGTTTAATGGGCCTTTCACCGGCCCAGTATGTGAATGAATTAGTTGGTCTGACCGTCTGATTAAAACGCGGCGTTTAAGCAGCTTGTCCATTGCCAAAAACAGCAATATATGCACACGCAAGACTGACTAATAGACCATCCAATGTTATTATAAGCATATCTAAAATCAATTGATTTAAATAAGATATTCCATTAATTCATCCCTTTACATCTCCCCACTATAAATTATGAGTGGAAATCGTATTTAGTTTCAATATTGGATAAAAAATCTTAGTGGAAAACTCATCGGATGAAAACATATATAATCCATGGTGGAATGTGGCAACTACACGTTTCTACATCATCTTTCTAATACTCAATAATTGATATTCAATTATACAAAACAAAATTATTAATCTTTGTTATATTTTTCTTTATTTTCAATTCTTACCACGAAAACAACATTTAAAAGTAGGGAATTTGATAGCCGCCACATATAAAAATAGGAATTTTTCTTTTTTAAAACACCTAAAAAGTCACGATTCGAATTAGTTTAATTTTTTTATATATACAAAACACTCAATGTCGCTATCTTTAATCTGATTTACAGATATAAAGCATATTTCCTAACCATTATAAACAATTAGTGACATGCTAGTTTGCTAAATTAAAATTGAAAATCCAAAACCTACATAATTAGGCGATTAGTCGTTTTCAAAGATTCTAAAAATTAGGGTACAAATTCCAGCTTTCTCCCACCTCAACTACACAAAGATTCTTATAAAAAGAATCTCTTTTCTTCCCACTTGCACTCATTATATTGGTCCCACACATTCGATTAATTGAACTTCTTGTGGACTTATCACTTCAATCATGCATGTGGATGATTTCGGTTATAAATTACAATCAATCAGTATATAGATTTCTTATATAAAAATGTTATAAAACCCAAAATACTGACGAAAAGAAAATGTGTGATGTTGTTTCTTCGAAAAGTATACAGATAAACAAGTAAGCATTTATAGAAAACAATAAAACAATTTAGTTTGTTAAGATTAAATATTGAACACAGTTCAACTTTTTTAAAAAAGATATCGAACAAAGTGGATTAGACTTTTTGATAGTCATATATATGTATATATAGTGTATACTTATCAGTTAAGGAACACGTTATATAGAAATGAATATATATCCTCTAACTTCACAAACAAAATTACAATAAATTGTTTGATCTGTTAATCTACCAATTGCTCGTTTAAAATTATACAAAATGGATTGTTTGAGATGGATATCGTGACGCAACACATGTTTTCACAGTTAATACAAACATATGGTATGTTAGTTACAACTTACATGAATATGCTAAAGTAAGTTTTTTCCATATACTACATATACTAGATTTATAATATTCGTAAATTATATTTTATTAGTAAATATAAATTAAATATTTATATAATTTTTATTTTTATTTAAAACTATTTTTAACATTAATTTTTGTATATATAAATCAAGAAAAAATAATAATTATTTTTATGAGTTTAATAATATTTTTTGTTAGTTTAATAAAATATATTAATATTTTAACTAAATTAATAACAATAACATATATTGTAATTATTCGAATAAGTTAACTCTATTTATATATTTATTTAAAATTTACTATAGTGATGAAATGTAAACATGATATTTCTGTTAATAACACGTGAGAGTAATATTATTTTTTTAATTTTTTTCACAAATAATATATTAGAGATTATGTAATAACTTAAATCTATTTATATTTATTTGAAATTATTTATAAATTAACGTATTAAAATTTTTTAAAAAATAAAAATTATTGTTTTTGCAAATGTAATACTATTTTTTTGTTAGTTGAATAAAATATATTGATTCTCTAACCAAATTAGTATCAATGACATGTATTATAATTATTTTAGTAATTTAAAACTTTTTATATATTTAAGTTGAAACTCATTGTGATGTTGACAAATTAACATGATATTTTTGTTATTAACACATCATTATAAAATTAATTTGTTAAAAAGTTTCTCAAATAATATATTAAGAATTTGTTATGGTAAATTTACTTTCATCCTTGTAACTATGGTCGATATTTACGTAGAATGTGAAATAATTGCCTAAAGACATCCCTAATATATTATTTGAGAAACTTTTTAACAAAGTAATCTTACCATAACGTGTTAATAACAAAAATATCATGCTGACGTGTCAACATCACAACGAGTTTCAGCTTAAATATATAAAAAGGTTTAATTTACTAGAATAATTACAATACATGCCATTGATATTAATTTGGTTAGAAAATCAATATATTTTATTCAACTAACCAAAAAATAGTATTATATTTACAAAAACAATAATTTTTATTTCTTTAAATTTTTAATACGTTAATTTATAAATAATTTCAAATAAATATAAATATATTTAAGTTATTACATAATCCCTAATATATTATTTGAGAAAAAATAAAAAAAATAATATTACTCTCACGTGTTATTAACAGAAATATCATGGTTACATTTCATTATTATAGTAAATTTCAAATAAATATATAAATAAGGTTAACTTATTTGAATAATTACAATATATGTCATTGTTATTAATTTGGTTAGAGTATTAATATATTTTATTAAACTAACCAAAAATACTATTAAATTCATAAAAAAACTTTCTTAATTTATATATACAAAATTAATGTTAAAAGTAATTTTAAATAAAAAATTAAAATTATATAAATATTTAATTTATATTTACTAATAAAATATAATTTACGAATATTTTTCTCCAATTAGATATATTTGTACTCTAAGTTCCTTGAATTTAAAGCAACCTTAATTTGTGACTTGTGACTAATGTACTCTTCCATTACTTGGAAACTACAATAATGAGTTAACATAAGAAACATACATGTGTTCTCATTAGACATTTGACTAAATGAAACCTTACCTTTATTTTACAAAATAATTAGTGAGAATCATATATATATCCATGCATAATTGAGTGGATCAATCATTTAGTGGCATATTATTCCCATTTCATTGTGCTGAAATTGAGGTGTGAAAGAAAAATTAAACACATGGTAGTAGACAAAATACAAAACTAAATAACCCCAAAGAGCAATAATACTCCATTTGCGTGATCTGATGTGTCCCTATATAACTGGTTAAACGAAAACAATCGATATGATTCGTAGATGACTGGATTGCTTCTAAAGTTTAACAACTTCCACTAGACTTTGTTGAGCACAAAGCTTGGTTATAAAGGACCAACCATTTTCATGTTATTGAATGACATTTTTATTATTGTGAGGGAGGGAGAAGAGAGAAAAATGAGCTTTAATAAGAATTTGTTAAATATCATAATAATCCTTTGTGTATGTCTCAATTGGGACTGTAATGAAGGAGCTCAAGAAAGAGAGAATATAGAGATTGATTCTCATACGATTCAACTCAGCTCTCTCTTCCCTTCATCATCATCATCTTGTGTTCTTTCCACCAGAGGTAATTTCCTTACTATCTTACTGTTCACAGGACTAATTAAGAAAGCTAGCAGTAATCAATACATCGTTTAGCTAGTTCTGTGATTTAATTTAACACTGTTTAATTCCAATTAGTTGAAATTAACATACTTTTTTCTCACTGTTAGATATTAATACATCAACGACCTTTTTTTTTACTGACGTCAACTATTCTACTCAGCGTCTAATACAAAGTCTTCACTGCACGTGACGCACAGGCACGGCACGTGCTCGCATTTAACCAGTGGCCAAGCCACGAGTCCAGACCATGACGAGATCCTCAGACTCGACCAGGCGCGCGTAAAATCCATCCATTCAAAACTGTCGAAGAAACTCACAGACCGAGTCAGGCAAAGCCAGTCGACGGACCTACCGGCAAAAGACGGAAGCACATTCGGATCAGGAAACTACGTAGTTACGGTCGGAATCGGGACACCGAAGCACGATCTTTCTCTGATCTTCGACACCGGCAGCGATCTGACGTGGACTCAGTGCGAGCCATGTGTTAAATCTTGCTATTCCCAGAAGGAACCCATCTTTAACCCTTCTTCCTCTTCTTCTTACTACAACGTTTCTTGTTCATCGGCCGCGTGTGGCGCTCTCTCTTCTGCTACAGGTTCGATTTTTGGTTTTTCTTCCAGTTTTCCTATTTAGATCCGGTTACGTTAACCGGTTTTTTCGCCTATTAGGAAACGCTGGAAGTTGTTCGGCTTCGAATTGTGTCTATGGAATTCAATACGGCGATCAATCATTCTCTGTTGGATTTCTCGCCAAGGAGAAATTTACGCTAACGAGCTCTGATGTCTTTAATGACGTTTACTTCGGCTGCGGCGAGAACAATCAAGGACTTTTCACCGGTGTCGCCGGACTTCTCGGTCTTGGCCGTGATAAACTCTCATTTCCGTCGCAGACTGCGACAACTTACAATAAGATATTTTCCTATTGTCTCCCTTCATCCGCTAGCTACACCGGACATCTAACCTTCGGATCCGCCGGAATCTCCAGATCCGTCAAATTCACTCCGATTTCTACAATCACAGATGGCACATCCTTCTATGGTCTCGATATCGTCGGGATCAGCGTCGGCGGTCAGAAATTGGCGATTCCTTTAACCGTATTCTCTACCCCGGGAGCTCTAATCGATTCCGGAACCGTCATTACTCGTCTTCCCTCGAAAGCCTACGCGGCACTGCGAAGCGCGTTCAAGGCGAAGATGTCAGCGTATCCGACTACGTCAGCTGTCTCGATCCTTGACACATGTTTCGATCTCAGCAAATTCAAGACGGTGACGATTCCGAAGGTTGCGTTTTTCTTCAGCGGTGGCGCCGTCGTGGAGCTTGGATCGAAAGGGCTTTTGTATCCGTTCAAGATATCGCAGGTTTGTTTGGCGTTTGCAGGGAACGGCGACGACTACAACGCGGCGATATTTGGAAACGTTCAGCAGCAAACGCTAGAAGTTGTGTATGATGGTGCAGGCGGGAGGGTCGGGTTTGCTCCGAATGGGTGTAGTTAATGAAAAGAAAAATGGATGAACTTTAAGAAGTTTAATGTCTCGATTTGGCACGAATTAGCTCTTATCCTTAATCAAAGTGTATAATTCCAGTAAGAGCGATATGGTCTCTGAAATAATTGTACAGTATTACGTTTGTGTGTGGGATACAAAAATTACTTTTTTATTTTATAAGCCAAACTGTTCATTTGTACAATTTTATTGTCATGCTTAACGAAACAAGACAGTAAAATGGGCTATGTAATACTTTGTTTATAAGTCCAAATCAGAGCCAACGCAAAGAAAATTGTGTTTTGAATGAAATATATGTTAGCACAAATAAAATATATCTACATGTATTTTTAAACGAGAGATAGTCATATATTCTTCATCCCGACTTGGAAGTACCTAAGTCTGAGTTACGTCAAATGTGCTTCACGATTTGCTTTATCTCCAAGTCCAATCGATAAGCTATCACACATATCAGGTAATTTTTACCTTCATTGCAATCTTTTACACAAACAAAAGAAAATTCATTTTACACGAACAATTTTGGGGTTTCGAGATACGAAACCTTTCCCAAGTTTTCAACATTCTCACATTGAACATATGTCACATGCCTGTACCACGACTGTATCTAATATCATCACACGTAGGTAAAAAAAAAAAAACAGAACATCATCACACGCTTTTTCTTCGACGAAAGTGGACGTTATTCCCTATATTCTGCTTCATCAAGACGAAGCAGATCCAACAAAAATAACAAAGAAGAATTCGCCGAATTTTAATTTAATTCCATTTAATATCTCATGAAAACTCTCGATGAACAAAAGCTTAGTTTCCATAAAAAATGTAAGTAATATAGATTCCATTGAGAGCAATAAAAACTGTTTCAGATTCTTGAAAAGAGCGAGGAGAGTGAAAACTTAAAGAGGAAGAAGATGAAATATGAGAAATGATTCTTATTAACTTGAAATCCCGTTTACAACTCTTGCACTATTTATACAGAGAATAATGAGAATTTCTAGGTGTGAAGGTGTACAACGAGTTTGTTATTTCACAGGATCCAAGAATAGAGAATCAAATCTGTTCTGCAACAATATTGGATTCGATTGCAGAAGCCGTTCACCATTGTCGACGTGTGTTGCTGTTGCTGAAGGTGTGGGCTTCATGTGGGCTATCTGTGCTTGACTTGGCGATGGGCTGTGTGGGCTAATACTCCCCCGCAAACTTGAGGTGGGTGAAAGCTGAACCCCAAGTTTGGAACGGAGGTGGAGAAAAGCTTGTCGTCCCAACGGTTTGGTGAAGACATCAGCGAGTTGCAGAGAGGCTGGAATATGTTTGACAATCAGTGATTTCCGAGCTACACACTCTCGAACATAGTGATAGTCTAAAGCAAAATGCTTAGACCGAGCATGTAGAGTAGGATTTGCCGAGAGATAGACCGCCGAGAGATTATCACATTGCAAAAGAGGAGTAGGGAGCTCCGGTTCACCTAATTCCCGAAGAAGTGAGCTAATCCAAATAATTTCCGAAGCCGTAATTGATAGTGTGCGATACTCTGCCTCAGTAGAGGACTTAGAAATAGTAGGATGTCTTTTGGCCGACCAAGAGATTAGATTCGAACCGAGATAGGTACAAAAACCACCCGTTGACCGTCGAGTTTCAAGACAGCCGGCCCAATCACTATCGCTATAGGCATGAAGATGGGATGGAGAGACAGACGACATATTAATTCCCATAGATAGTGTCCCTTTCACATAACGTAAAACTCGCTTGAGGAGTCGATAATCACCATACGTTGGAGATTGCATTTTCTGACAAATGAGATTAACCGCAAATTGTATATCGGGTCGAGTAAGAGTAAGATATTGGAGTTTACCAGCTAGACATCGAAAATGAGTAGGATCAGGAAAGGCAGCTTGCTGTTGTGGAATATGATCTGTTTTGAGAGGAAGTGGAGTAGCAATAGGAGCACAATCCTGCATGTCTGCTGTAATTAACAACTCAGTTGCATATTTCTCTTGATTGAGAAACAAGCCATGAGAATGATGATGCGCCTGTATCCCAAGAAAAAAATGCAAATTACCCATATCCTTCATACGAAATTCAGAACCAAGATGGTCAATTAACTTCTGAACCAAAGTTGCATTACTTCCCGTAAGGATCATATCGTCCACGTATAGAAGAAGGAACATTTTGTCAGATCCGTGGATATAGATGAATAAAGATGGATCCCCAAAACTGCAACGAAAGCCAAAATTTAGTAAATAGGTACTAAATTTATCATACCAAGCTCGAGGGGCCTGTTTAAGGCCATAGATCGACTTCTTGAGTTTGCATACATGATTCGGTTTCTGAGGATCAACAAAACCACTTGGCTGCATCATATAGACATCTTCAAGGAGATCACCATGGAGAAACGCACTGGTAACATCCAGTTGAGTGAGTTTCCAGTGATTAACAAGTGCAAGATGAAGTACAATTCTTATAGAAGCTGTACGAACCACAGGGCTGTATGTTTCCGTAAAGTCAATCCCTTCTCGTTGCTCAAAACCTTTAGCAACGAGGCGTGCTTTGAGTTTGTCAAGAGAACCATCAGATTTAAGCTTGGTTTTAAATACCCATTTGCAACCAAGAGGTTGAATCTTTGGGTTAGGTGGAACAAGATCCCAAGTACCCGTTTGGTGTAAGTGCTGAATTTCAGTCCTCATTGCAGCCACCCAAGCGGCATTCTTGAGAGCAGATTTCACTGTGCGAGGCTCAGAGGGAATAGAATTCTCAGTTAGCAGAGCATAGCGTGGATTAGGCTTCACAATTCCTGCTTTACGACGAGTGATCATTGGATGGCCTAGACTGACTGAATCCTGATCAGGAACTACAGGTTCAGCAGGAGCAGGGGAAGTTGCTCGAATAGGAGAAATTACCGGATTTGAAGGAATGTCAGAAACCCGAGTCTCATGAGCAGAATCAGACGGAAGATGCACAATAGTGACTTGATTTGGATAAGTAACTTCATCTGAGACAGGAACATCAACTGGTTTTAATGATGAAGAAACATGGGCTGATCGCCAGGCAGCCAGTAGTGGAGTATGCTGAGAAGGATACACATCAGCATAAATGTCAGCAAAAGGAAATTGCTGTTCTGAAAAGATCACATGCCGACAGATAAAAACACGTTTAGACGGAGGGTGAAAACACCGATAACCTTTGAATTTTTCCATATAACCCAAGAACACACAATGAAGAGACTTCGGATCAAACTTATTGTGGGCATAAGGACGGAGAAATGGGTAGCAAGAACAGCCAAAAACCCGAAGGGAGGTATAAACTGGAGCTTTGCCCATTAATCGTTCATATGGACTCATATGTTGTGGAAGTGCTGAAGTAGGTAACAGATTGATGAGGTAGTTGGCGGTAAAGAACGCTTCAACCCAAAAAATCTGAGGAGTTTTACTCTGAAACAACATCGTCATAGCTAGTTCGGTTAAATGCCGATGTTTTCTTTCCGCAAGCCCATTTTGTTGGGGCGTATACGGACAAGAAACCAGCTGTTGAATACCATGTTGAGCCAAGTGAGTGAAAAAACCATGACTGAGAAATTCCCCTCCTCCATCGCATTGAAAGAAACATATCTTTTGAACAAATTGAACTTCAACCATTGTTTGAAAGCGGCAAAATACCGAGAAAAAATCAGATTTTAATTTCAGGGGATAGAACCAGGTGTAGCGAGAATAATTATCAATAAAGATAACGTAAAACCGAAAACCCTGATTTGAAATAACCGGAGACGGTCCCCATAAATCGCAATGGATACGTTCAAGAGGTCTTGTGGAGATATATTCAGAAGGAGAAAATGGCAGTCTACAAAATTTACCCAACTGACAAGCCTCACAAAGATAAGAAATCTGTTTATTTATGACAATAGATTGAGTACGAGAAAGCTGCTGTAAAACATCACTATGAGGGTGCCCAAGTCGCAAGTGCCAAATCCCGTCACTGGTAGCTTGCTGCCTGCTAGAGTAAAAGGCCAGAAACTTGGGATTCTCAAGAACATAAAGATCATTGTGTTTTCGCCCCTTGGTTAGCAACTGGTTGGTCAACTTGTCCTTCACAATAACACTCGTAGCATCAAATTCAAAATAACAGGGGTAATCATTGGTTAACTTTGAAACTGATAAGAGAGGCTTAGTAATAGTGGGACAAACCAAGACATCTTGAAGGGGTAAAGTACCTTGAAGACTAGTAATGGTTGCTGAACCAGTATGCGTTATTGGAAGGTAATCCCCATTGCCAACAACAACAGAATCGGAACCATGATAAGGCTGGACAGTTTGTAATTGAGCTGGAGTATTAGTGATGTGGGCAGTAGCACCGGTATCCGGATACCATTCATCAACATTGGAGCTCATATCCGAAAGTTTCACAGCAGTAAGGGCACTAGGCAGTTCAGTAGTTGCAAAATCGGGGTCATAACGATTAAAACATTTAAGAGCAGAATGTCCAAATTTACCGCAGATTTGGCAGGTTGGACGAGGAGTAGAGGGAGCAAATTGCTGCTGGAATCCCCTACCACGAGTGGAGTACGCACCTCTGCCACGATATCCTCCACGAAACTGACCACGTCCTCGAGAAAAACCAGTGGGACGAGAACCTTGAAACTGTGTTGGAGAAGAACCACGGCCAGCATAAAACGCAAGGTGAGGAGAAATGTCAGCTGCAGCAGAGTAGGCCTGAAGTTTATCATCAAATCCCGTGAGCTTGTAGACAACATCATCAAAACAGGGACTATATTGAGAATCCATGGAATGTTCAATGACGGTAGAAATCGACTCATATTCGCGACCAAGACCATTCAAGACCCCATAGATTTTCTCCTGCTCAGAAATAGGAGCTCCGATGGCATCAAGTTGATCACATAAGGACTTGATTTCAGAAAGATACTCAGCCAACGTGCGATTGCCTTTCATCGAGGTTTGAATCCGACGTTGAATATCAAGCCGACGAGTAGTAGAAATCCGATTATACTTTTGAGCTAAAGAATACCAAACTTCTTGAGAGGTTCGTAACCCATACACAGACCGGAGAGCTTCCTCAGAGAGAGACCCAAATAGCCACGAGAGTACAGTCTGATCATTTTGGATCCATGATAAAAATTCTGGGTTTGGAGACTCAGTGAAAATATCACCAATTTTAACAGAAATGGAAGGATTTGGTCGTGGTGTTCCACCAGTGACATAGCCCAGAAGTTTTTGGCTGGAGAGCCACGACTCAAACTGCGTTTTCCATAAGAGATAATTACTTGCAGTGAGCTTCAGAGTTACGCACTGCGTAATACTAAGATTAGCTGAGATAATAGTTTGGGTATATGGAGGAGAAACGTTTGTATGAAGAGGAGCTGAGGTTACAGACGGATTTGTGGGTTGATTTATTCTCGGCGAAGAAAAGGAAGAGCCTTCCATGGCTCTGATACCATGAAAACTTAAAGAGGAAGAAGATGAAATATGAGAAATGATTCTTATTAACTTGAAATCCCGTTTACAACTCTTGCACTATTTATACAGAGAATAATGAGAATTTCTAGGTGTGAAGGTGTACAACGAGTTTGTTATTTCACAGGATCCAAGAATAGAGAATCAAATCTGTTCTGCAACAATATTGGATTCGATTGCAGAAGCCGTTCACCATTGTCGACGTGTGTTGCTGTTGCTGAAGGTGTGGGCTTCATGTGGGCTATCTGTGCTTGACTTGGCGATGGGCTGTGTGGGCTAATACTCCCCCGCAAACTTGAGGTGGGTGAAAGCTGAACCCCAAGTTTGGAACGGAGGTGGAGAAAAGCTTGTCGTCCCAACGGTTTGGTGAAGACATCAGCGAGTTGCAGAGAGGCTGGAATATGTTTGACAATCAGTGATTTCCGAGCTACACACTCTCGAACATAGTGATAGTCTAAAGCAAAATGCTTAGACCGAGCATGTAGAGTAGGATTTGCCGAGAGATAGACCGCCGAGAGATTATCACATTGCAAAAGAGGAGTAGGGAGCTCCGGTTCACCTAATTCCCGAAGAAGTGAGCTAATCCAAATAATTTCCGAAGCCGTAATTGATAGTGTGCGATACTCTGCCTCAGTAGAGGACTTAGAAATAGTAGGATGTCTTTTGGCCGACCAAGAGATTAGATTCGAACCGAGATAGGTACAAAAACCACCCGTTGACCGTCGAGTTTCAAGACAGCCGGCCCAATCACTATCGCTATAGGCATGAAGATGGGATGGAGAGACAGACGACATATTAATTCCCATAGATAGAGTCCCTTTCACATAACGTAAAACTCGCTTGAGGAGTCGATAATCACCATACGTTGGAGATTGCATTTTCTGACAAATGAGATTAACCGCAAATTGTATATCGGGTCGAGTAAGAGTAAGATATTGGAGTTTACCAGCTAGACATCGAAAATGAGTAGGATCAGGAAAGGCAGCTTGCTGTTGTGGAATATGATCTGTTTTGAGAGGAAGTGGAGTAGCAATAGGAGCACAATCCTGCATGTCTGCTGTAATTAACAACTCAGTTGCATATTTCTCTTGATTGAGAAACAAGCCATGAGAATGATGATGCGCCTGTATCCCAAGAAAAAAATGCAAATTACCCATATCCTTCATACGAAATTCAGAACCAAGATGGTCAATTAACTTCTGAACCAAAGTTGCATTACTTCCCGTAAGGATCATATCGTCCACGTATAGAAGAAGGAACATTTTGTCAGATCCGTGGATATAGATGAATAAAGATGGATCCCCAAAACTGCAACGAAAGCCAAAATTTAGTAAATAGGTACTAAATTTATCATACCAAGCTCGAGGGGCCTGTTTAAGGCCATAGATCGACTTCTTGAGTTTGCATACATGATTCGGTTTCTGAGGATCAACAAAACCACTTGGCTGCATCATATAGACATCTTCAAGGAGATCACCATGGAGAAACGCACTGGTAACATCCAGTTGAGTGAGTTTCCAGTGATTAACAAGTGCAAGATGAAGTACAATTCTTATAGAAGCTGTACGAACCACAGGGCTGTATGTTTCCGTAAAGTCAATCCCTTCTCGTTGCTCAAAACCTTTAGCAACGAGGCGTGCTTTGAGTTTGTCAAGAGAACCATCAGATTTAAGCTTGGTTTTAAATACCCATTTGCAACCAAGAGGTTGAATCTTTGGGTTAGGTGGAACAAGATCCCAAGTACCCGTTTGGTGTAAGTGCTGAATTTCAGTCCTCATTGCAGCCACCCAAGCGGCATTCTTGAGAGCAGATTTCACTGTGCGAGGCTCAGAGGGAATAGAATTCTCAGTTAGCAGAGCATAGCGTGGATTAGGCTTCACAATTCCTGCTTTACGACGAGTGATCATTGGATGGCCTAGACTGACTGAATCCTGATCAGGAACTACAGGTTCAGCAGGAGCAGGGGAAGTTGCTCGAATAGGAGAAATTACCGGATTTGAAGGAATGTCAGAAACCCGAGTCTCATGAGCAGAATCAGACGGAAGATGCACAATAGTGACTTGATTTGGATAAGTAACTTCATCTGAGACAGGAACATCAACTGGTTTTAATGATGAAGAAACATGGGCTGATCGCCAGGCAGCCAGTAGTGGAGTATGCTGAGAAGGATACACATCAGCATAAATGTCAGCAAAAGGAAATTGCTGTTCTGAAAAGATCACATGCCGACAGATAAAAACACGTTTAGACGGAGGGTGAAAACACCGATAACCTTTGAATTTTTCCATATAACCCAAGAACACACAATGAAGAGACTTCGGATCAAACTTATTGTGGGCATAAGGACGGAGAAATGGGTAGCAAGAACAGCCAAAAACCCGAAGGGAGGTATAAACTGGAGCTTTGCCCATTAATCGTTCATATGGACTCATATGATGTGGAAGTGCTGAAGTAGGTAACAGATTGATGAGGTAGTTGGCGGTAAAGAACGCTTCAACCCAAAAAATCTGAGGAGTTTTACTCTGAAACAACATCGTCATAGCTAGTTCGGTTAAATGCCGATGTTTTCTTTCCGCAAGCCCATTTTGTTGGGGCGTATACGGACAAGAAACCAGCTGTTGAATACCATGTTGAGCCAAGTGAGTGAAAAAACCATGACTGAGAAATTCCCCTCCTCCATCGCATTGAAAGAAACATATCTTTTGAACAAATTGAACTTCAACCATTGTTTGAAAGCGGCAAAATACCGAGAAAAAATCAGATTTTAATTTCAGGGGATAGAACCAGGTGTAGCGAGAATAATTATC
This sequence comes from Pugionium cornutum, assembly GCA_018901935.1. Lineage (NCBI taxonomy): Eukaryota > Viridiplantae > Streptophyta > Magnoliopsida > Brassicales > Brassicaceae > Pugionium > Pugionium cornutum. The sequence goes on from CM032162.1 coordinate 5,114,958, forward strand.
AATAAAGATAACGTAAAACCGAAAACCCTGATTTGAAATAACCGGAGACGGTCCCCATAAATCGCAATGGATACGTTCAAGAGGTCTTGTGGAGATATATTCAGAAGGAGAAAATGGCAGTCTACAAAATTTACCCAACTGACAAGCCTCACAAAGATAAGAAATCTGTTTATTTATGACAATAGATTGAGTACGAGAAAGCTGCTGTAAAACATCACTATGAGGGTGCCCAAGTCGCAAGTGCCAAATCCCGTCACTGGTAGCTTGCTGCCTGCTAGAGTAAAAGGCCAGAAACTTGGGATTCTCAAGAACATAAAGATCATTGTGTTTTCGCCCCTTGGTTAGCAACTGGTTGGTCAACTTGTCCTTCACAATAACACTCGTAGCATCAAATTCAAAATAACAGGGGTAATCATTGGTTAACTTTGAAACTGATAAGAGAGGCTTAGTAATAGTGGGACAAACCAAGACATCTTGAAGGGGTAAAGTACCTTGAAGACCAGTAATGGTTGCTGAACCAGTATGCGTTATTGGAAGGTAATCCCCATTGCCAACAACAACAGAATCGGAACCATGATAAGGCTGGACAGTTTGTAATTGAGCTGGAGTATTAGTGATGTGGGCAGTAGCACCGGTATCCGGATACCATTCATCAACATTGGAGCTCATATCCGAAAGTTTCACAGCAGTAAGGGCACTAGGCAGTTCAGTAGTTGCAAAATCGGGGTCATAACGATTAAAACATTTAAGAGCAGAATGTCCAAATTTACCGCAGATTTGGCAGGTTGGACGAGGAGTAGAGGGAGCAAATTGCTGCTGGAATCCCCTACCACGAGTGGAGTACGCACCTCTGCCACGATATCCTCCACGAAACTGACCACGTCCTCGAGAAAAACCAGTGGGACGAGAACCTTGAAACTGTGTTGGAGAAGAACCACGGCCAGCATAAAACGCAAGGTGAGGAGAAATGTCAGCTGCAGCAGAGTAGGCCTGAAGTTTATCATCAAATCCCGTGAGCTTGTAGACAACATCATCAAAACAGGGACTATATTGAGAATCCATGGAATGTTCAATGACGGTAGAAATCGACTCATATTCGCGACCAAGACCATTCAAGACCCCATAGATTTTCTCCTGCTCAGAAATAGGAGCTCCGATGGCATCAAGTTGATCACATAAGGACTTGATTTCAGAAAGATACTCAGCCAACGTGCGATTGCCTTTCATCGAGGTTTGAATCCGACGTTGAATATCAAGCCGACGAGTAGTAGAAATCCGATTATACTTTTGAGCTAAAGAATACCAAACTTCTTGAGAGGTTCGTAACCCATACACAGACCGGAGAGCTTCCTCAGAGAGAGACCCAAATAGCCACGAGAGTACAGTCTGATCATTTTGGATCCATGATAAAAATTCTGGGTTTGGAGACTCAGTGAAAATATCACCAATTTTAACAGAAATGGAAGGATTTGGTCGTGGTGTTCCACCAGTGACATAGCCCAGAAGTTTTTGGCTGGAGAGCCACGACTCAAACTGCGTTTTCCATAAGAGATAATTACTTGCAGTGAGCTTCAGAGTTACGCACTGCGTAATACTAAGATTAGCTGAGATAATAGTTTGGGTATATGGAGGAGAAACGTTTGTATGAAGAGGAGCTGAGGTTACAGACGGATTTGTGGGTTGATTTATTCTCGGCGAAGAAAAGGAAGAGCCTTCCATGGCTCTGATACCATGAAAACTTAAAGAGGAAGAAGATGAAATATGAGAAATGATTCTTATTAACTTGAAATCCCGTTTACAACTCTTGCACTATTTATACAGAGAATAATGAGAATTTCTAGGTGTGAAGGTGTACAACGAGTTTGTTATTTCACAGGATCCAAGAATAGAGAATCAAATCTGTTCTGCAACAATATTGGATTCGATTGCAGAAGCCGTTCACCATTGTCGACGTGTGTTGCTGTTGCTGAAGGTGTGGGCTTCATGTGGGCTATCTGTGCTTGACTTGGCGATGGGCTGTGTGGGCTAATAGAGAGAAATGTATTCGATAATCATTGATCTGGTTTTGATGATTGTCTGTGCTCAATTTTAATCTCAATCCTCGTTCTCGTCGTGGTTAACTTTTGCCGAACTCAACGTTCTACAAGGTTGTGATGGCGGTTGCTGCAGCGGTGGTGCATCCACCACAAACGCCGACGACATCTCCATTTGACAAACTCTAACAGCTCCGATTAATCTCTCTGGCAGCTCCTCATCCGTCTGCGCCTCCGCAAGGAACCCCATGTCAATGGTCACGCTCGTCACGTACCCTAAAGCCAGCCGCAGAATCGCCGTTGCGATCGCCGAGCTGCTTATATCCACATCGATCTCGAAGTAGTTAGGACCTCTGTGGTAATTGCACGTCAAGGCTTTACCTAGAAGGCACGCACTATAATTCCCAACCGCCGCTTTCACTACCCAGGGCCCTTTCACGATCCGGTTCACGATTTTGAGTCTCTGATTCCGGAACGAGTCGTCGCCGTTGATGAACCGGTGGAGAATCGAGCCGGAGGGGATCGGTTCCTCCGTTGCGAAGTAGAACACGGCGCTGTGGTTGTCCTTACCTGGAACCTGGAGATTCACAGCGAAGATGAAGCTCTTCAGAGATTGGCCGCGGGATTGAGCTTTTCTAAGCGCGTGAGCCACACGGTTATCGGGACGAGCAAGCACGTTGTCGAGTCTCGTACTTGATTTGAGCCAGTCCATGCCGGCGGGAGAAAGAAGGTAATCTCCAGCGGGAGATTTATGTTTTTTGATCAAGTAAGAATTGGAGCGGAGAGAGAACACGTTGCCAGGAGGAGAAGCCCAGCCGTCCGTACCTGTGTCGGGATCTACGCGACGAAGAGATCCCCCGTTGGTTGCTTCGGCAATCCATTCCGGTACGGCGGAGGAAAAGCCGGATCTGACCGATTTTGACTTGTTTTCGCCGGTGGGAATTCGATGTCGCTGCTTGGGAGGAGGGGTCATGGTGTATTGGCGTGGTCGTTGGCCCTTCTATTTCTCTCTCTCTCTCTCCCCAAAGGCGACTTGTGCGCTGTGAAAAAAAGAGGAATGGCAGGAAATGGCTTCGGAGTTTTATATGAAACTCCAAAAGTGTCATTTGCTTCTCTGGATTTCATGTGTTTTCTCAATTAATGACAATCATCTGAAATATATATATATCGATGTTATTCCTAATAAATCGCTTGAAAGGGTACCATTTTACAATTTTTTTTATTAAACCTATCTTTTAATCTTTATTAATAAATTAAATAAATTTCTTTTTTACAATAAAACAATAAAAATAAAACAGAAATTTTGCTGAAAATTTTATAATAGAAATACAATATGGCACTCAAAACAAATAATACATCAAAATGATATTTTTATGAAATGGAATACATTTAGAAGTTTGATTTAGACTACACGGATTTAATTAAATTATGTTATTTAGTTTTTTTATGAAAATTAAACTCTGGATTTAATGTAAAATATCAATAAATTCAAAACCAATCACTAAACTTATAAAATTACAGAAAAGTTTAATTTTAATTAATATTTGTGACCACTTATATTTTATTGATTGATCACATTAGCTATATATTAAGCAATGTTTAAATATAAATTTATATAATTTTAGAATTTCTTGTTTTTGACTAAAAAACTTATATAATGGAGCATTAAGAATATTTTCCCACAGAAAAGTTTCTCTTTTTAGGTTCTAAAATTTTATGTTAATTTTCTTTTGATGGAATAGTAATTAAAAAAAAAATTAACAGGTGGTACAATCACGTGATACCAACTAATCCTAATTATTGCACCTGGCAGGAGATACGACATTTGTTTTGTATGGGCATATTATCTTCAGTTTGCTTATACTATCTTATCTCACGATGGACATTTTACAATAATTATAAATCAATATAATGCATAAACATTCAAATTAGTAATGTTTAATAGATATAAATATAGGAAATATAGAGAAAAACAAAAGGTAATTAGTTAGTGGAATTGGCATACATTGGCATTTGTACATGGTAATCAAATAAAATATGCAATTAGGAATTACTTACCTCTCTTTACTTTTTTGTTGCCTTTCATCACAAAAATTGCCTCCAAAGGTACAAACAAACGTTCCGCGTAAAAAACCGTTAAGAAGGGATAAAACTAGCAAGTGGAAAAATTAAAATGCGAACAAGTCGGTATTTACACCGACATGGCACATATGACGCAGGAAATGTATGGAAGTTAGACGACCAAACATTGGAGATGTAGTTAAAAAGACGACTTCAAGCTTTAAAAAGCAAAAGGGAAATGTACATTCCAAAAGTCAAGAGACAAGGAGTCAGTCAGTGAACTTGTTAAGAAACATGAAATGAGTAAAAATTAAGGAAAGGAAAAGACTTTGGTGAAGTGATAATTAGCTCTCCTATACAATTCCATCTTTGTTTTAGAAGCTTGCTACTCAATTTAACTTCCAGCCAAACAAAATGGTTTTCCTAGACAGTGTCTACTCATGGTGACATCTTCTAGTCAAATCTCTCGCACTCTGCAAATGATCTTTGGTTAGAGATCTTGGAATCTTAGCAACAAATAGAGAGACTGCAACTCTCTATTGATAAACACTGAAATTTGGCCTTATTTAAGACAATGTGTGAAACATCACTGGAGGATACCTGATATGTACAAACCACGAATTCAATGATATGTTTGCGAGAATAGTAAGAGACTCAAACAGAAACATTGATCCAGAAAAGCAGGATGATAAGAACCAAACTGATTCCTGCTTTTATTTTCTCACTGGGAATCAATGAACATACAAGAAACACCAAAACAAAACCTAAGAATGAATGCTAGAGCATCCCCTACTCCCTCAGATTCCTAAGGCTCCCAAAGAATCCAATACCAAAGACTCCCATGACTCTGTTCCACACGATACTTAAATAGTCATTCAAAGATCAATTAATATGTTAACACAAAAACACAGTATTAATATTAGGAAATATCTGATCTCTCTTTCTATCTTCTTTCTGAATACTTATCACAGGACTGAACTAGTCTTTGACGCTGAATGATGCTCAAATTTGATATCGAAAGGAGCCAAGAACAAAAAACAGAGGCGTCGTGCTCAAAAAAACAGTACAGCAGTGTAATGAAACAAAGATTGGAACAGAGTGTTACAAAAACTAGATAGAACAACCAGAAGAATGCATAAAATTCGGTACAAACTACCCTGGAATTAAGCGGAAATTGAAGCAAACATTTTCGAAATACTCATAAGCGACAAAATTAATGATCACTAAAACCCCCGTAATCGCAAATATCAGACCGGAAAGCAAAACACACCAGTTTCTGAAACTTAAGTACCACCTTAGTTCAGATTACGAACCTATTGAACGTTTCCTTAGTGAAATTTCCCTCTCTGAGGGCGACGATCAGTTGCCAATCTGTAAATCCAGTAGCCCTGAGAACCACAAGAGATCAACGATTGGAGGTTAGAACGTATAAAAGACAAGAAATAAAAGACGCGATAAGATCACGAGAGGTACCAAGGCGATGACATGAGCTCCGGCGAGAAAAACAACCAAAGCCGGTACGAGATCCAGAAACCAAGGCCGCAAGTGTTGGTCCTTTGCCATGAAAGACGAAAAAAAAGAGAAGCAGCAAACAGTACGGTCGACTGATTACTGATCCCATCTCGTTCTTCTCCGATTAAAAGTTTACACCGCTGTTTGGAAGTAGGGACAGACTTATTCTTAGTCCATCTAAATTGATAAAATCTGGCCCATGGGCTCAATTTCTAAAATATTGCAAAATTAAGTCAAATAATTCTACTAATCCAACAACCACAAAACAGAGCCGATGATGGTCAATGTCAGTGGTTAAGATGAGATCATCTCTATAACGTCTTAACAACGACATTGGTCTCGACTCCAGTTGCATGTTCGAAATTGGAGATTTTTTTTCAATGAAGAAGAAATCGAGTTGCTCTATTCTAGTTCAGTTCAAAGCTAGAATTGTTTTTTTTTTGTATGCGATCCATCTATTTTGTTTATTTAATGATCCAGAAACATATTGTTAATTGCTTCATCTTAGAATTATATAATACTATTTTTTTTTGTGAGAATGTCTTCTCGTTGATTATCTCGTTACATCCAATATCATGATGATCAGCATGCACTTCCTCTCTTTATTGCTTCTCCCACAAGTTTCTTAGCAGACTCCTCTGGGTCTTCAACTTCCTTAACTACTGTAACTGCTTCCTGCAAAAATATGACCCAACGATTATTATATGAAAAACGAAGACAAATTTGTGTGGCCTCCAAAATCTAGTCCCCACAGAGAGGAAAAGCATAATTCGTGGGGATTAAGGCATCATCTACCCCCGAGGCTCAACATAAGATCAAATATACTCTGGAATGGGCACATCTTTGTACTTAAGTTGGGTCCTGTAAGCCGAGCGAGTTAGGCAATCTACCTGATGTCCATTGGACAACCCCAAATTACTTTTGGCCCAATTTAGTATGTAATGATATAGCGTTCCTGCCACGCGCGAATCTCGTGGCCTCCCTGAGCTCGGATCCAGGCAGTAGTCGGATCCTTGGGTAAGGGTCTACGTGGAATCTTGCTAAGGAGCGACGTGTTCTCTGTTGTAGCGCTCTTTTCGACATTTTTGCTCTGTTATTTGGCCGATACTTCTCTGTCTCCATCGCCGTCGGACTCTCTTCTCTTAGAAAATTTTATTTTGTTTGCTCATTTCTGCATCGTATTGCTTTTCTCTCCTACTCCTAATCATAAATGAGGACGATCGTCTCGCGTTTGATCCGTTACAAATCGTCTCTTGCCCAGATACGGTGAATGTTCTTCTCCGTAATTCGCATCTTAATTGATTCCACACAATCGTATTCTAGGCCTTTTCGCTTTTTAGTTTTTTTTGGAGTTTACTGGGAATTTGGAAGTATTTAAGCATCTTGTGTCGGTAGGGTGTTGAGGGAAATGCGGTATCTGTGTTGGTAAATTCTCGAGGCTGAGTTGGTGTCATGATTGAGACTCTTAGGTGATTGGTATAATTCATTGTTACTTCTTCGTTGCAATAGAGTTTGTGTAGTAGATAATATTGTTATTCAACGTCGTCACAATGTAGTAGCTCCAGCGGTCTTTGACTGACCTCCAAAGGAAGGAACTTCAGGTTCGAACTTTGCTTGGGATGAATTTATTTACATTCCGATGGGGAGATTCTCCCTATAAGACAGTGGAGGAGTTTCCTAGGAGATGTAGTTCTATCTCGAGCGTCAGATTTACTCTTTATTTGACAGCTAACGGATTCAAGAAGTTTCTCTTCCTCTATAGATATTTTGTGAAATTTAGTTTCTCGACTTAGCTTTCGTGCTCTGTGCTTCTGGATTGCGTTGCATAGGTTCTTTTCTGCATACAATGGCGGGAGGTATCTCTCGACAGACTCTAACAAAATTGATGAGCCCTTCAATGTGGAAGAAGCAGAGACTGTACGTGTGCCTCCACCTCCAACCGAGAAGGTATAAGTTTTATGAGCTTCTTGCGGATTTTGCATAGTGATTATCTGCATACATAATGCAGCGGTGTTCATGATCTTGGAACTTATCTATTGTTTTTATCAGCTGCTTGTCCTTGGTGGAAATGGTTTTGTGGGATCACATGTCTGTAAGGAAGCTTTAGATCGTGGCTTATCTGTCTCTAGCCTTAGCAGGTACCCGATGAACGCCATTATGACTTCGATTGTAGTAGGAAGTTAATAACCATGTCTCAAAATAGATCAAATTCAATTTTTTGGCGCTCGTTTGATGTTCCTATTCAATTTATGGGTTTGTGATTAACCATTTGTATGTGTTTTAGATCAGGTAGGTCGTCTTTACAAGAATCATGGGCTACCAGAGTAACATGGCATCAAGGTTCTGTTAAATCCTCAGACATATTTTAGGAACCTTAATTTACCTGGATGTTTATATTCTTCTTATATTTTACCTTTGTTTCCAGGAAACCTTCTATCATCTGATTTACTGAAAGATGCTCTTGATGGGGTGACTTCTGTGGTATGTTTTTTTTTCCATTTTCAGGAATGATGTCTAAATTTGATGCCTGCTACAAACTTTTACATACCGAGGCAGTACAGGTTCTGTCAAATGTATGTATTTGAAAGTACTTCGGAATGAGTTATTGCAGATCTCTTGTGTTGGTGGTTTTGGTTCGAACTCGTATATGTATAAGATTAACGGGACTGCAAACATCAATGCCATTAGAGCTGCCTCAGAAAAAGGTATGATATTTATTTTAATTTGCATAGCGGAGGGCTGTATAAATGCTTACAGAATACTAAATATTAATGGTCAACATGTAAGACTTTTAAGATATCCATCTCAGAAGGACACTGAGGGACCAGAGGACATTGAGAGCCCAGTTGTGTTATAATACAATTCGATTTTATCTTAAGGATTAGTGGAGCTAGGAAACATAAGTTATGTGAATCAATCTGCTACAGCTAACCATGGCTTCTTGGAAAATAAATTGGCAGGAAATGTATTGGGTTTGCAATAGTTTATCAGCAGTCTAATTGGGTTCCCTTTGTTGACCAGGTGTTAAAAGATTTGTCTATATTTCTGCTGCGGATTTTGGATTAGCCAACTACTTGTTGAGAGGATACTATGAGGGAAAGGTGTTCATATACTTCTCAAATTGCAGTCATTGAAAATGATAAGACCGTATTTAACAGCTATTGCATAGCCCTTTTTGGTCAATGTACGTTGTCTTCAAGACTTTTTTATTTTGATCATTACAGCGAGCTGCTGAAACCGAGCTGCTCACAAGATTTGCTTATGGAGGTAAAGCTTGATGTTACAACTACAAAACTCTCTCTGAATCTTTTCCGTATTATAAATTTGAGGCTTTGGTGAATGTTGTGCAGGGATAATCTTGCGCCCTGGTTTTATATATGGAACTCGCAGCGTTGGGAGCATGAAGATCCCATTGGGAGTATTTGGTTCACCCATGGAGATGGTTAGGGGGTTCCCTGTTCATTGCAATACCTCTCAAGATTGCCTCTTTATTCATAATGCTTGTGGCTTTTTGTAGGTTCTTCGACAAGCAAAACCACTGAACCAGCTCCCGTTAGTCGGACCTTTGTTGACACCTCCGGTGAATGTTGAATCGGTTGCAAAAGTTGCGGTTAGGGCAGCTACGGATCCGGTGTTCCCTCCAGGCATTGTGGATGTTGACGGAATACAGCGTTACAGCCAACAGAAATCGAGATGAGTCCGTCTTGAAAAAGCTCGAGAATGCTTTCTGTCGATTTGTAGAGTTTTGATTATGCTTTACTCTGTTTGATTTCAGTGGTGGGAACAGAAATGTTGTCTCGTTTCTCTCGTCAAAAAAAATTTCCCACAAATAAATAAAGAAGACGAGATTTTATTGATACTATTCATCTCTAAGCGAGCAAGCTACTTTGTAACGAAACTTTTTCTTACATTTTTTAAACACAACACATACACTTAAATCTACTAATCAGCACAACTCTGAAATCTCAAATACAAATAATATAATGTCTTAATCTTAGTACTGTTCTTTGTCTTGTATCAAAAGAGAACGCCCTTAAAATTATCTTAAATCTTATAGTCCGGCCATAATCTAGGAAAGAATTGAACATTTTGTGGTTGTTTGTCGTTAATTCGATATTTTTTATAGTTCAGTGTTTAAGAATTAAGGAGAGAAATCTATTGAAAAAATCCAAAAACCGGTCATTATTGATTAAAAATCCTGTTTTGTAAAAGTACATTTCATATTTTCTAACTTTTAATTTAGACTAACAGTTACCAATTTCATTTTTTGGCATAATTTGACATATTCAACCGGAACCAATGAAAAAGAATAAAAATATAACTACCTTTTAAAATTAGTATATAAAATGGTTTTACTTTGCACATACTATAACTAGCTTTTTTTTTCAAGAAATCATCAATATTATATTTTTTAGGAACATAATCTCTTAATTTGTTATATATCAATGGGGGCTTGATCTGAACAAAAGAAAATCAATGGAGTGAACCTAAAGTTTTTGTTAAGGATGGGTTTGTGAAGAATAATTCAAAATGGGTAACACATCTCCGAGATTTCTTATCATCATCGTAATTTCATATGATTACATCATGTCTCTTGTTACTGAACTGGACTAATTGTAGTTAAACTTGGTCTATTTTTTAATTTGCTAACAGCAAATTACATTGGGAGTATTAATATTTTGGAAGTGGGTTCAAAATCAAACACATCATACAACGAAGCAGCGAGAGAGAATAGAAAGTTTGGACACAGCTTCAGATGTTAGCTGGGACTCCTCTGCAGAAATATTTGTTCAATCTCGTGTGGCATGTTCACTACAATCTCTGCATATGCTGCAACGGAAAACAAAGGAAAATAGAAAATGAAATGTATAAACCATGAAAACAACAATTAAAAAATATTTATATGTAATCTAGAAATACCTTGAGGTAGTGATTGGATTCGTAATGCATCCTCAGCGAAAGATAAACGCACAGGGATTGCTTGACTTCCAAGTCTACCTAATCTAGGGCTTTTACACTGTTTTTTCAGCTGATGCATTGGCCATACTAGAACTCTTACTTTTGTAGGAAGTTCACACAAAAGATCTCCGTATCTTAGGCTCACCATCACCTTGCTTCAATGCAAAAAACATTATTTAATTTTCGAGAAGATCACATCAATATATGGATCCATGAAAAATTGCTTACCAGTCACAATCATCTATGGCAAATTCAATCATGTGATAAGGAAGACTGTGATAAAGCTCTCTGATCTGATTTCCATATAGCTCTTTGATAAGCCGGACCTACAATTCCATCAGGAGAAGCAACTTGGTTAACTTGTCGAAACTTACAACTTCCCTCGAGTTTCCTAGCACTTTTAGTGCATATTTCACCAACAAATTATTTTAATAATAACACACCATGCCCACACCAGATTATCTGGGTCAGCTTTTAAGTTTAGTTCTAAAAGAATCCATCTAAAAAGTCATTTCATATCCTAACCTAACAAGTTTTATGATATTTTACTGCTAAATTAATTTCCCTTACTCCAAGTTAACAGGTAACAATGTCATATGATTTCAGTACCATCTTCATTTCTATCTAGAGATGATATTGACGCTTTTTTACTGCGACACAACTAGAACAAGACACCAGCAGGTTAAAAAAGTAGTTTAATAGTCATGACCCAAAAGACCAATGTAAAAGGCTAATCCGACAAGCACATTTTAAGTTTAATCAACTACTCATGTTCCTGATTGTTGACAAACCTGTTCCCTCCGGTCCACAAATGCTTGCAGGAGATCCCCAACATTATCAATGAATTTCTGGCATCAACACAAATTATAAACCCAAAATACAGATTCAATAAAAAAAGTAAAAAAGATAAACTGAAGATCAGGTACCGTACAATAACGCCAGACCAAGTGGAATCTCAGCCATAAATACAGAAACCATGCTTACCTTAGCATTTGAACAAAGAAGATCATTTTCCAGGTCACGCAACGGCAAAAAGAAAGGAATTGTGTGCTCATGTACAGTCATCTTCTCCAAAAACGACTTGCTCTCAAGCACACAGTGGTAAATCTCGTAAGTTTCTCCTATGGATAAAAAAGAAAAAAAATTATCACACTAGAAGAAGAATGATCAGGAAAAGTCCCAGTGTCATCTTTTAGATAGAAATATGAAGAAGAAACACCTAACTCTCTTTCAGTGACACACCAGGAGGTAAATCAAGAGAAAATCGCTATGTTTTCACATAACTGCCATTAACCAATCTCATGAAAAGAATACCATTTATAGTTCAAAATACCTGCAAAAGATGTTTCGTACTGTATACCAATTCTCGCTCCCTCTAAGCAATAGATCACCTGTTTAATAAATACGTCAAACATATAAGCTAAAATGACCTTGGTACCCATTCAAAGTGAGACATACCTCCAACCTTAAGACTACCCCATTGTCAGTCAAAATAGTGAAATCATAAAAAATTAAAGCAATTCAGGATTTGGGAAATACATACCAATCAACATTCTTCAACAATGATATACAACCAATATTGGTCTAATTAGATTTATCAATTAGACAAATATTGCATCAGGCCAGATGAATGAGCAAAATCACAGGTTTCCCTTGGACTACAAAGAGCTTTCTGTTTATCTTGTTGTTTTATTGCATATGGTTTTATAATGTGTTTTTGGTATATCTTTAGTGACGTAGTCTTTTTTGTGGGTATCCTGAAACGATCATGGTAAATCTGTGCTATCCAGACTTTAAGCTGATGCCAAAAGACCTCGTTTACAAACAAAACCAATTTCTCAACAAGAGAATTTTGTAAGAAATGAAGACCTAAGAGTTACCTTATTTCCCACTCTGTAAGCAACTCGTTCTTCAGGATGAGATACTAGTGCAAAACCTGCATTACCGCTATCTGCCTTTCTGTCAGCCTCCATATGCACCTACACAGTTCATGGTCAAGTTCAAGAAAAAGTCAACAAGATAAACAGAGGAACAGAAAAAGATGGCATACAAGATTATATTCCGCAAAGAAAAGTTAAATAGGTGTCTACTAATCCCTCAACCAGATATCAAGAGACCTGGAACCCCACTTTTTAAAGTACACAATGATGGATGCCATACCCGCTCCCTTAGTGTAGCCAACAAACCATCATTCCACTCTTCCCCATTTAAGCAGACTTCTGCAGAGGAGAGAAGAGAAGACAGCAATTGATAAGACAGATACACGGATGAGCATGTACTAATAAAGCAACAATACAGTCACATATATAGTACAAGCAAAGAGTTTTAATATGCTAGTGAACAATTTTGCAATAAAGCTATCCATACCCACCCTGACTTTGGGATGTAGCTGCAGCTTCAAATTCTTTGCTTAACCGATCAAATATCGTCTTATCAGAATCCCTAACATAAATGATCACCGAATAAAAAAGTTAACTTCAAGAAGATTAAATGAAGTATAGAACTCTGAAGAGTATTTCCTACCTAGAAAGACGGTCTGTCAATTCTCGATGCCTCTTGAGAAGATTTGTGACTATGAAAAGAGCACATAATTAGGTTTTTCAAAGAATAGGAGTACTGAACTAATACTAACAGTCTTAAAGCAAAAAAAAAGATATTGAACCTAAAGAAAAAATATTACTCACATCTTGCTCGTGTTGTATCCAGCCGGATCTCTTCATCCAGCGAAACAATCTATTTACAGCAAAAGCAAATATTGTGGTATCGGTAACAATAGGAAGTAAACACTACAAAGGGTCTGTTACCTACCATTTCTCCCATCTTTGCTTTTAGTTGAACACGCCCCTACTAAAAAGCAGAGAAGTTGATCATCAATCTCTACACCATATCTTCGGATTCTGCACATCATATACAAAGCAGTAAGTGTTTCCAAGGGATCATTTAGGCATACTTCATCACATGCAATAAAATAACATATCCCAAACTTGTGCAGCGGAGAATCGTTTAAAAGGAATAGCTCATCAGCTATAACATACCATCCAACACCATATAAAAGTAAACACGAGGTGAAAAGAGTCCCGAAGCTCTCAGACCTTAAACTAGTATCTCCACGAAGGAGGAATTGTCAAGACCCAGGGTTCAAAGCAATTGCAACAGCAAAAAACGACTGAGGAGCAAAATCCTAATGCCACCAAATAAACAAGAGTTATACTCACGAAATCGTACGAAATCCCGATTTCTGCTCAGTTGATCAGACGGGAAACCACAGTAAACAGAAAAAAGGCTGAACTAGAAACCCTAAGATGGCTATGCAGAGCTTGTTTCAGGGATTAGCAGTTGATTTGGCGCAGCAGACAGAAACCAAGACCGAAGAATAATATGATAGCTTACCGACGCCGGCGAGTAAATAAGAAAAACAGGTCGGATTGGCGGCAAGATGCAAAGAGCGATCGCTGAGACGGCTTATGTACGGACGGAGGAACAGATTCAAGACCCGCGTCGGGACGTTGGTTTACTCTTGGAGAGAATCAGATGAATTTAACATTTTCTGAACAAAATGTATTTAACACTAATTGGTTTCGACTCTTGAAGCGAAAGATTAACCGGCTTGGTTATGCCGTTGAATTCATAAACCATTGTGTTGTTCCCGTATAAAGTTGCAAAATAATATAAAGAATCTTTGAAAAGAGTCGTGTTAGATATTTTTTTTTGTTATAATTTATTTAATGTAGACAAATACAAATATTTTAGACAATGATTTATGTTTTTTAGAAAAAAAAATAGAGTAATACCCTAAAATAGCATCATTTTAAGTTTATGTTCTAAATTTAGCACAATAAAACTAAAATTCCAAAAATAGCATAAATTATTATGTAAAAATAATTATTTACTTTAAATAAACTATAAATAAATTTAAAACATAATGTTTGGATTCACTTTTTCTAATTTAGGGTTTAATTTTTTTTTATTAGAAAGAAGTTTTTAATTATTTTAGTATTAAATTTATACTATTTTTAAAAATTTAAATTATTAATGTTATACAATTGTCCAACATTTGATGCTATGCCAAAAATAACTAACACGAGAAAAGCTTAGTTAACGTTTTTGCATATAGAAATCTCTTTGTAAATCACTTAGATGCAGCAGTTTCGTAGTCAATAACAGTTTGAAAGGCTCCAGCAAGAGCCAAGACCTTGTTCTTCCTTGAGTTCTCTTGCATCTTACTTGCTATTACATCGTTGTAGGCTGATGGAGATTCCTTCTTTCTTCCTTCCTCTCCTGATGCTTCTTCTTCTTGGGCTTTTGTTTCTGTTGTTCCTTGTTCGACTTTGTTGCCTTCGCTCTCATCTTTGTTAACAACTGTTTCTTCTTCCTCCTCCTCCTCCTCCTTCTCCGCCTCTTCCTCTTTCTCCTCCTCCTCCTCCTCCTTCTCCGCCTCTTCCTCTTCCTCCTCTTCCTCCTCCTCCTCCTTCTCCGCCTCTTCCTTTTCCTCCTCCTCCTCCTCCTCCTCCTCCTCCTGATCCTCCTTACTTTCTTTGAAATTCACAGTTTCTTTCATTTCCGTAACAACTATCTCGCTATTTTCCTCATCATCAACCTTGTTTTCAACATTTTCATTGTCTTCACTCTTGTTTTCTTCCGTTGTATCCTCCATGATAAGTTGTCTTCTTTCTTCTTCCTTGGAAGCATCCACTGGACTGGTCTCCTTCTCTTCCACGGGTTGTACAACCTGATCTTCATCTTCTTCTTTCGTTTCTTCTCCGTGATCGGAAACTTGTCCAACGGTTTCAACCTTGAAAATTTCCTCTTCACCTTTGTGCGCAGGAGCCAGAGGAGAAGATTCCTTTGGAACGTTCTCAGAACCTTCCTTTTTGCTCTTGGAAGGACCACTGCCACCGGTCAGACCGCTCTTCTTTACTCCTCTGAGACCGCCTCCGCTGCTTCCATGGAAAGATGTAGAACGCAGACCAGTGACAGACTTCTCTCTTGGAACCACGGTTCTGTCTCGTGGGCGTGCAGGAGGAGAGATATTGAGATATTTCTGGGACGATGAAATTGATGGAGAAGTCAAAGATGAAAGAGGACGATCAAAGGATCGTCTACGAAGAATCTTGTGATTGTCTTCGTGAGCGTTGTTCTTCCTCAAGAACTTGACCGGGTCAGGTCTCGAGCTGATTGTGGGTTTCAGATAATTGGGTAAAGGCTTCTTCTCTTTGGCTTTACCACGATCAGATCCATCTGCGTTCGTTTCGGGCTTTGATGACGGTGACGGCTTTGCCTTTCTGCCTAGAGACCCTTCTCTGGTTAGGTTTCGAGTGTCCGGTTTGGTTGTCGTTGTCCTAGACGTCGTTGCCATTATATATTCAGAGATCAAAAATATCAACCTGAGATGATACGGAACAACCCACAATTTGGAGAAACATTTCAGAAGACTATCAAATATGTATCAGCGAGGCTTAAGAGTATCAATTCAGACATGAA